>JANHGB010010622.1:43640-85049 GCA_026283785.1 Coracopsis vasa
ATCACGCATCTTGGAAACATCCATGGTCTGGTTGGACGGGTCTTTGAGCAACCTAATCTAGTTGAAGATGTCGTTAGGTGAAATCATTTGCTTAGAAATGCTTGATTTCCATCTCATTGAAACTCATTAGTATAAATCTAACATTTGAGCAGGAAAAGGCCCAGACACACAAAAAGAGGGACCCATGGTTAGTTCCTCTTCCAACACAGGAAGTTTAACAGAAGCAGTTATTTAAAAAACAAAACTAAAAAGTACACTATAAGAAGAAGTGCTTTCTCTTGTAAGTAAAATATATTCCTATGACTCCTGAGTAAATTCATCAGGTAGGAAGTGTTTGAGAGCCCCATTAATGTCATGTCATGGGACAACAGCTGTGCTATCGCTGCAATGGCACTGGGGTGCATAATGACACTGAGGTCAGCAATCAGGGAAACACTCACCAGACGCTTAGATAGGTAGCTCCAGCTCCTAGTTACAGTACTAAAGACTAAGATTTTGACGGTTTTCTATGCCTCGAAGGCATAGGCTAAGCAGAAAGCCAGAAAGATTTTCCCAGTGGTCAGATACCTTTAAAGCTGCTTTCTTGATCCTTGGTTTGAAAAGTGCAATACTCATCATGTCATTCCCAAAATCTTCACAGAGACAAAACACAGCATGATCATTACTATGCTGCTATGCATTCATTTAGTTAGGGTCACTATAAGTGGCTTCTGCATACTGCAGAGGGTGACGGCTGGTCTACCACATGAAAGTTTGGTGCTTTAAGATCATGCTTAATTTCAAACTTGGGATTAGTTTTATTGAAGGCAGGAGGCAGCTTTTTAAAGAGTATTTAAACACTTTATTGTAGAGACCTGATGTTTGCAGCCTACCTGCAAACCCAAACCTTAGGCAAAATTTATGGACTGAATCATTAAAATCATGTGTTGACACTACAAACACAGCAGTGAAGGAGAACAAAGCACAACTGTTTATACTGTGTTTCTTTACTCTGTCAGATCCTCCAGACTGCAGAAGCTCTTAGAAACTGTCAATTTATCTTACGGGTGTGCAGGGTTATTCAGCACTGATAGCAAATAATTTTGCATAAAGCTTAAGATTCTAGTACATACAGAAAGGCTAAATCCCCAGAGTACCTCTCAGCTTTGAACAGTGCTGCTTAGGAAAAGAAATGATTGCATATGCAAGAGAAAATCAGGAATGAAACCCATCTCTGCTGAAAAATGGAATACCAAATAGGGAGATAAATAATATGCCACTTCAAAGTAAGTCTTTCCACACAAATCCTATAATCACTGTGAGAAAAAGGGATTATGTAAATATATTTGGTGATTAGCAAAATTACATATTCAAAATTGTTTAATTTCATTACCCACTGAAAGTTACACAAATAAATATCTGTACCTGCATTTGCCCATCTGTCTCTGTCATTTTTTACAATTATTATGTACAAGCTAGACAATGTATGACCAAGCTGATGAGCTAGATTTTATTTAACAAACATTTATCATGTATGCACTGTGAATGATTACAGAGCAAAAAAGAATAGACTGATGTTTAAAGTGCATGAATGAGAATCAGGAAATCTTGGCACTGCATTCACTTTCTTACTCATAGAAAGACTATTTTTATGTCTCATCATTGAGATATGCAAAATATGCTGACTGCCTGACCACAGGTCCCTTTGGTCAAAACATACCACAGCATACATGCGAGTAGGACACCAGCAGGAGATAGGAGCAGATGGAGAAGAAGAGGAAGGCTGTGAGGTATGGCAATAATGGTGGTTGTCACATATGTAGCCAGGTAGCCAAGGCCAGAAGGTAAAAAGGACACCATTGTACTGTCCCTCCATCCCAAGAAAAGGAAAAGGACTCCAAATATTTTAAGGTACTCTGTCAGCCCCTAGTGGAGCTATAAGTAGAAAAATAAAACAGGAATGATAGACAGGCCTTAACATCTTGGATTGAATGGGATGATGTGAGTAAGATTCTTCTCCGTTAAGAAGCATTAACCACCATTATAGTGCTTACCTACTTGTTAGGAATGCATTGTCTCACTTGCTTACATACACTGTTCATTAGCCATTCTCTTTGGTTTCTTTTTGTTTGAGTAACAGGGACTGTATTGCAGCAACCTGAAATAAGGTCTTGGGTTAGGCATTTGGAAGTAAGGCCCTAAAATTGAATTTGATCCTTGACAGTGCCAAGTAAGTCACACCTAGGGTTAAATATGGGTGTCCAACACCTAGGAAGTCCCATATAGAGCAACGTCTGCACACACCAGTTTTTACTGAGCATGTCTTTATGACAGCTGTGCAATCAGCAAAGTGTGATGGCAGGAGCATGGAGAGACAGGCAAACTCAAGGAAAGGTCATTGTGGTGCAGGGAAATCAAAGAGTACTGCCTTGTCTTAGGAAATTATTTCCATCACTGAAAGACCCTCCAGCCAAAACTTCCATAAAAATGAATCACAGAGTGCTCTAACAGAAAGGGTACGAAACTTGGAGGAATTGTGATTGAGTTTTGATTCAGCCAGAGGATATCTGTGGTATTTTATATGCACCTGATCCAGTGGCACTTCAGGTCATTGCCAAGAAAGACATTCACCCTCTCCTCTCTATTCTCATTCCACACCATCAACATTATGTCTCCTTCACCATGTGAGATCAAATAACCCCCTTGAGGACTCAGATAAGAAAGGAGATATCATGGAAAGCTTTTTTTGTTCATTTATTTGCATGCATGATAGGTTAGTTTTCTATAGATCAGCTGGACCAGCTGACTCACACTTCAGTTTCAGCTCTAGTACATAGGAAACAGCAGAAGCACACAGCTGAGGACAAAAAGCAGAAGGAAACATCACCTCGGGGTACACTGGTAAGTCACGCAAGTTTGAAATGTCCATTGGGTTGCAGATCACATCTCTCCTATTTACAATTTTCCCTTAGTAGGACAGAATTAGTGGGTTATTTTTCCTTCTATATAGGAGGTGTACAAAACACAACTCAGTAATGATTATGGACCACTAAACAGTGAGTATATAAGCAGGTAAAAAGTAGATAGCAGACAGAGAGTACCCTTCCTCAAGGCCTTTCGGTTTAGCAGAGCTTGTTTGACCTTTGACTCATGAATTTCCACAGATGAGTTATCAGCCAAATTTTTTCTTTTGTTTTTCCCCAGAATGAAGCTTGAAAATAAGATTTCTCATCTGTCAGCAGTATCGATATTTAGGGGGAGTTATAAAAAAAGAAGAGAACAAGGAATTATCCTGAATCAATATGAAAATTCTAACACAGAACAAGAGGTCTGTAAGAAACCAAGTAGAAGACATTTGGAATTATTACATTTCACTTGAGTTTAGTGTTGAAAAAATAGGATGTCTATCAGCCAGCCACCCTGAACTCTCTTCAATCACGAGAGAAAAAGGATGTCTAGAGGCCGTCTGTTATGGATGCAGTGATGCACTTCACTCGTAAGAGAGAAGTCGCAATATATTTATCAATATAAACCAGTTATTTAACAAGGCTTTCTAGTAAATGCAATAGTGGTTTAACAAGATTCGATGGCCAGGTACCCCTGAGTATTTCCTGCATAGAGGGCAGGGACAGACAGAACCGTCAGGGAGACCCTCCCATTGAGTCATGGGGTTCAGAAAGGACCCTGCTGTGTTCTAAACTTCTCAGGGGGAGCTTAGGTGTGGATGAATCCAGACTTAGTCCCAGACTTGGTCAACAGTTTGTGTCTAAAGAATTATATGTGGAATATACTGTAGTGATAGGACAAGGGGTAACAGGTTAAAACTTAAACAGGGGAGGTTTAGATTAGATATAAGGAAGAAATTCTTCACTGTTAGGGTGATAAGGCACTGGAATGGGTTGCCCAGGGAGCTTGTGGGTGCTCCATCCCTGGCGGTGCTCAAGGCCAGGTTGGACAGAGCTTTGGGTGGCATGATTTATTGTGAGGTGTCCCTGCCCATGGCAGGGGGGTTGGAATTACATGATCTTAAGGTCCTTTCCAACCCTATCTATTCTATGATTCTATTCTATGATTCTATCAATCCTTTATATCACTTAGCTAAGATTTACCCATATCCACTCTGAGTGGGATGAAGCCACCACAACCAGATATAGCTATTGTAATTAACACTGGTGGTTTTCACTTGAATAGAGTTACAGAAAATAAAGGGCAGATTGAGGGAGGATGACACCACACCCTGTCAAGGTCAAAAACTTGTCTTGAGAGGAAAAGCTCACTCTTCATTGCACTGACTGCCTCGAGTTCTGAAGTCTAAGTATCCAAGTCTAAATATTCAAGTTCAAGCCCTCGTTTTTTAAATCAGTCACTAAATATTTAACATGCATATTCCTAAATACAATACAAAACTAACACAACATTAACATTGATGACTAGCTTTAATGCAAAAGTTAAACAGAATGAAACAAGAGAAAAGAAATCAAGTTTCCTCTACCTCCAACACCATCAGGGTTAATGCTGCAGTCAGTGTAATCTGATTCTCTGACTCATACCAGTCTTTCTTCCTCATCAGAGCTAAAACCAGAATCTCTTCTTAAAGTGTTCAGGTCACTTTGCCTACAAGTATCCATCCAGAAAGCCGCTCCAATGATTATTCCCTAATCTGACACTTTCCCAGAGTACCAGCACATGAATCTCTTTGCTGAGGCATCATGCTGTCATTCAGCATCTTCACTCCCAATGCCCCAGATAGCGTCTGTCCCTATTCTGCTCTTTAGCACTCATTCAGAATTGAAAACTGTGGCCACCACACTTCAAAAGAACCACAGTGTCCTTTGTCCTCTGAAACTGTTATTGCTTGGAAGAAGCTCACCTTAAACATCTCTAAGTCCACTTCCTTCTCTGTGAGACCTTACTTTGTTGTGGTGCACACAAAATGTCAGGTCTTATGCCACAATGTTTTGTTCTGAACAATATACTGTGTCCTAATGGTGATGATAAGCATTTTTTCAGTAATTCTTGTTGCTCTTTGCAGTTTATGGGCACCTGTCTTTGTCTTATATGTAGACTTTAACCACTAGGCATAGGGACTGTGTTCTTTGTCCTCAGCTGCATCTTACCTGGACAATGGAGTTGAAACACATAATAAATACAAAATTCTGAGTCTCATTTCCTTTTACTAAAAATGCATAGGTCATGATTCATCAGTCATGTGTCCTACACTAGTAAAACTTTGCACCACAGTGTTGAGTGGAAAGTTGGCATTTCGAATGGGCCACCATCTGGACTTTAATTTTTTATATATGGTCTATATTGACACCTGAAGTTAATATAGCACCTACACTTCCATTCCTAAAGCTCATTACGACAATCTTATAAATTCAGCTTTTAATATGGAAATAATCTGCTCTCAGACAGCTGTCAAATAGTTTTCAAAAACCTGAATGTAAACTGTTGTTACTTTTAAGGATGAAAAACCTGTGTTTTTTTATAGGATTTTTGCAAACCTTCTTAAATACTTCTGATGGCTCAACAGGACAAGGCAGAGGCTTGAAACCTGGACAGTGCAGCATGACTTGCAGCCACAGCTTCATGTATTCCCAAGTAAACCTGCTTTGATACGTCTGTTTTCTAGAGGCTTAAAATGTCTTTTGCATGTGCAGTGTTCGTTATATTTGATCTGTAAAGGACCTGGCAAAGTTCCACAGGCATAGAACATGAATGAAGTTGGTTAGAAATTTCCACTAAGTTGTCAATCCCTGTGCAATACTGGTATTTTGCAAGGAAAAACAAAAATAAAAGGAAGATCTTTTCAATGTATACATTTGTGTGTAAAATGAACCTGAAATACCTACATACTTATGTGTTTTTAAAGAGCTATTTAGATACAAAGCCACAAACCCTCAAGAGGAAGTATTTCCATATTGCATGTAAAAGAGACAGCTGCAATTTATAAAACTGCCAAAGTACGTATTGACACAATCAAAATTAATTAAAGTGGAAAACAATATTTCTTTCAAAAAAAAACCCTTCTCCTTTAAGTTCTGCATTCTCTTAAAGTAAGACTTTTGTAGTTCATTTATCATCAAATAACTTTTATGGCTTTCTTAATTACTTTGTATCATACCATATTTCATACTTTTTCATTCTCACAAATCTAACCGTAAAATCTCTATAATTCATAGTTCATAAAATTTTAAGGCCAGGAAGAATCAATGGCTTAATTTAATCTGAAAACTTTTCTTTGCAGGTTTATTTAAATGTTTTTTATCCCCTTCTGTATATTTTCCTTTACTGGGATGGTTGTACTGTTCTTTGAGAAGCCCGATGTTACCCAGAACGTCTCAATATGTCTGACAGGTGTGACAAAGGATCTATAGAAGAACCATTAACTTTCAGTAGGAACAGCTATAAGCCAGGCAAGAAAATATCAAATGGTTCTAGATTTCTCAATGAAAAGAACCGAGCCAATCCCTTTGAGGCTCCTGAGGGTTCAGACACACAGTTCACACAAGCACTCTAAAAGTCTCTCATTTTCATATTGAGTTGAATTGCCCTCTAATTTCATTTATTCATTAAAATGCAAGTTTTTCTCCATTTAAATTTATTTGGCTTTCTCTTTCAACTGTTAGATTTTATTACACTGCATTCTGTACAAAATTGGTTACTAAAAATAGCATCAGAAAATTTCTCCTTGAATAGATTAGGATCAGCTCATCTCTTAGACCATAATTTCATTGTCGTTCTTTTCTTTAGCTGCCCTATCTCATCTAGAAGATATGTATGACTGTCCATTACAAATAAAAGGAAACTCCTGGTTTTAACACTGAGGATGAAATTAGGGGGAATGCATGAAGAAATTAAAATTAAGTGATAAAAATCATACAGTGGTATTTGTGCATCTGGTGAGGCACATGCCAAGATGACTTCCCTTTCTGTGCATGTGTCCAGTAGTGTACAATGAGCATTGTCAGAATGACAAGAAAACAGAACCTCACCTTGCCCACACTGCCCATCTCCCTTGAATGACCAGAATTCTACATTCACAAAAAGGCCTGATATGGCACAAAAAAGATTTAAAAGTGCATCAGTTACAGTCAGCTAAAAGTCAATTTCTGATGCTTGAAAAGTCTTGACACGCTGACACTAAACTCCAATGAATGGAAAAACAGAAACTAACAGAAGCCCAGCAATATGCTTCAGTTGGCAAGGTCAAACAACTTGGAGATGTTCAGAGAGCAGATTGAGAGAAAGGAGACTATCAGTTCTACAGCCTGGATTCCCACAGGGATTTAAAAGCAATTCACTGAATTGAGATTCACACATGATCGTGGCGTGGAATGTGCCTAAGGTGAAGAAAGTCCTCTCTTTGTATAAATACTTTCATATATATTGGTGTAAGTACTGGAATATGATATAGCCCTTAATGCCTGTGTGCTTCTAGCCAACAGGTTATGAAACTGTTCCCAGTCTAGATTTCAGTTTTACCTGCAAGCATATGTACATCTTGAACAATGGTATTATGAAACACACAGACAGTACGTACACACCTAAACCAGCACCACTATGTAGAGCTGAACAAAGATATTTCTAGCAGATTGAATAAATTAAAGTAGCCCTTATGCAGCTCATTTAGCTGGATTTCGTTTAGAGCATGAGGGCAAGCACCCTTTTTCCCTCTAATAATGGAACTTCAATATTCAGAAGAGG
Organism: Coracopsis vasa; assembly: GCA_026283785.1. NCBI lineage: Eukaryota > Metazoa > Chordata > Aves > Psittaciformes > Psittacidae > Coracopsis > Coracopsis vasa. The sequence goes on from JANHGB010010622.1 coordinate 51,327, forward strand.
TGTGACTTTATTTATATGTTTTAAATATTGTATTACATAGGTTTGCACTCACTGCATTAACAGCCACTGCATTAAGACCTTCTACAGTTCTAAGGTGCAATAAAAGTGACCCACCAAGATTTAATAACTCTCAGACTAGACGTCAGAGGGAAAACAGTAACTCCATGCCACAGACACTTTTCATACTTTTTATCCTTTAACAAAGGATAAACAAAGGTTTACTTGATGGATAACATGACATCCATTGATTTTTATGCAAGAAAAATACCATAAATAAAGTTTTGCATTCAGTAAAATGTAAGTAAAAATAACCTTATAAGCATCATTTGAATCCTAAGGAAATTTCCTGTTTCTTGACATTACAAAGATGCAACTGTACTGAGAATGTCCTTGAGAATACATAAAATATTGGCAATTTCTGAAATGAAGTGTGAAATATTTTAAGAAAACAGATGTGTCATTTTCTGGTGCTCTGAATGGTACTGGAATATCATCAAGCTGTAGATAGATAATTAGCATAATATAGAATTCTAATATTTGAATAGACGCATAAACAGGTGAGCTGCAGAGCAAAATACACGTGCTGAGCTATAGTCTACCTCCACTCCGCTAGTCTATCTTCACTTCTTCGGAAAGAAAGCCATGTGCATGATCTCTTTGATTCAGTGATCCAAAACCATCTCTCTTCAATGGGCTCATTTCATCTTCTTGCACGTTCACAATGCGGCAGCTGCACGTGGTATGACTCATGCATAAGGAGAAACATCATGACTGAAGCCCAGCTTCCAAACCATTCCTCTTCAAACAATTACTTTGGTCTTACTGTGTTCTTATCCTCTCAGATTTCAATTCATATTCCACAAACTCCACTTGACTCTATTTCTTAGTATAAATCAGATGTTCTTAAACTGCTTTATAGTACACACAATTCAGCAGAAAGACTGTCCAGCAGAAAGTTCCCTGCCCTATTCACAGGAGATATATTCTCACCCAGAATTCCCGTTTGATTAATATTGTAGTAACTACAGAATTTGCAGCCACCCAGAAATCTTGTTCAGTGAGCTTTCAGTGTCTTTTTTATCTGTATAGATTTGATTTAAAGGCTGCAAACAAGAAGAAACATCAGATTATAGCTAGGACGTTTCAAGAGATTAAGTTAATGTTATTCTAGTAAATTGCTGCCCCTCAAACTGAGACAGTGTAATTGACTTTGAGTATTCTCTAAATGCCTGGCTTCATCTCAAACACTTTAGTGCTTCTCTGGATCTATACGAGTGGTGATTCAAACTCAACTTTTCAACATTTTTCAACATTAACCTAGGAAAGCAGATATATACGAATACAAGCCTATCTCTCCATATTTTCCACCTTTAGCTGTGCCCACTCCTAACCCCTGCTAATCCACCCTTTGCTGAACATCCCAAGAAAATAACAGATTCGATCTGGTGTGTTTATTTTAGAATTTGAACACCAAAAACCTTTATATGGATAAAGGCCAAAGTCATATTAAAAAATCCACGCCCTCTATACCACTATGTACAAAATTGGGTTAAGGAGTACAGTTTCTACCTGAAGAAAAATGTTTGTGATTTTTTTTTCCCCTTGGATTCAGTAGAGAAAGTTTGGAATCTCTTCCATAGGGCGCTAAAGCAAGCTTATCTTTGAAAACCTTGCAACCAGATTCAACTTCCCAGCCAGCAGTTACTTTGATTACCTTTAAGCATAGAACTGAATTAAAGTAGCTGCTGTGCTGGGAGTCACTGACGTGTGCTTCATCTGATTTGGAAGTGTCTGGCATCTCTAGAAAACTTGAGGAGTCTAAACTCTTTGCAAAATAAATAAATATATAAATAAATAGATTAAATGTTCTACAAAAAGTAAAGTTATTTAAGAATGAAATTACAACCTGCTACAGCTCTTTAAAAAGGCACTAATGAATGTGAAAACTTTACACAAGAGGTGACGTACATCATACTGTATCCTACAGCCGCTTCTGAGGCTCTGTGTTGTTTCCCAGAGGAGCCTGGTGTGGTCTGGGCACCGGTCTTTCACACATGTTCATCTCTCCACAGTGGCCCTTCTCCCACTAAAGAATCCAACATGTCAGATGCAGCTGCTTGGTCAGCTGGAGCCTGGCAAAGTTCACTCCATCCCACAGTCCATCAGGCAGTATCTCAAATACTGGATTAGAAAGCGTTGAGAGATCTACTTCTTCATGAGTCTTAGAAATGGTCAAGAAAGAGCAAAAGTCCATTTTGGTCTAGTGTCCTGTTTAAAAGAGTAGCCAGAAATTATGGCAATGACAGTAGTTTAAAACCACGGCAAAAAGGGCAATATCTTTCTATAAAAAGGGTTCGTAGTCTCCATCAATTTTCATCTCAAGAGTTTTCAAAAACAGAGGCAGTGTCTTTGGTTTTCTCGGCCTTCAGGTACCTGTTTAATCCCATTTTGAACTCGTTAAATCTAGCAGCATCCATGATACCCACAACAAGGAGTTCCTAACTGCATGTTTTGTGAGAAGTCAGCTCCATTTGATGTCTTTTTTCTGCAGGTTTCCCTTCGATGCCTCCTAAATTTCACATTGGAAAACAAAATCATCACACACAATGTTATCTTTTTCATAGCAGTCATGGTTTTGTAGATCCCTAACAAAACTCTTAGATGATTCTTTTTCTAGGTGGATGAGAATGAGTCCATGTCTCATTATGAGCCAATATACATATGTCCGTCTTCCAGACAGACGTATTTCTCTTATTCTGTTTCATGATGCCTCCCAAGACCCAAAGGCCTTGAGTCCAACAGAGATCAGGTTGTTTGCACACTGGATCCACTGCTGCAGAGCTGCAGACAGGCTGGTGCACAAGACATTCAGTGCTGAACACCAGTGTCACAAATGCCTGTCTCTGTAAGGTGGACATTGAGGCATTTTGCATCCCCATAAATCTCAGTAGGACAAGGCTCTTCAAAACTCCTGAGTTTATTCTTCCTCCTGACACTAACTTATTTAATAATGCTCCTCGATTGTCTATTCACCAGGTGCAAAAGAAAGGCAGCATCTTTTGCATATCTAGCTGGCACTAACACACAGCACATCAACAGCCTTTTCATTCATCCTTCTAGGCTCTGTCATCATTTCTCCTGTAGGCTGATGCCGTTTTCATAGTGGTTTTGCTATCTCTTGCCTCAGCCTGAGAGGGTTAATCAAATTCAAAGTATCTAAAACTGCAGAGGCTCCTGAAATATGAATTCATGTTTATTCAGGACCCCTTCAAATGTGAATCACTTATGTAAAGCCCTGCAGCCCTGAGACTCAATTCGGATTACTTACAATTACCTAAAATCATTTGAACAGGATAAAGCTCCCTCTTTTCAAGCTTTTTAAGATCAAAGAATCAACCTTCACCCTTTACAGCTTGTCACTTTAAAACCCTGAAGTAACAATCAAAGGCTACTTCTGCCAAGCACGTCTATAATATCCAGACTACATAACTGTGCCGCAGCAGAAGTAGGTGTGGAAGGATATTTGCTTTTTTGTTATATTTCATTAGGTGTCTTTAACTTCTAAGCATATGAGTCAAATTTCCCAAAAAGCAACTCTCCCTCTCACTTTTGAGAGTTACAATTTTAACATTTTTAAAATAAAGACTTTTCCTCCAATGCTACAAAACCAGCCTCATAATCTCTGCATTCCTGGGGTAATCCCAATTGTGGAGGTAAAAAATTAAGGCAAATCAAAATTGGAAATCTGTTTAATGCATTTTGTGACCTTACAAAGCAGAGATTTCTCTTGTGCTTCCAATGTGGCATACCAGTCTCTCTACTGGACAGCAGCACCTTGTAATCTTGATCCTCAGGATTCCTTCCATTCCTTCTTCCTCTCCCTCCCCATGCACAGTTGATTGCAGTTCTCATCTTCCGTCTGCAAAGCAATTCTTAACTGAAAACAACCAGCTTTGTGCAGCAGGTAGGGTCAGCAGCAGTTACTGCTAGGTTTGAATTTAAAGTTCTCTTTTGAAAATAGAGAAAAATGTCTATTGCTTGCTCTGGCAAGCTGGGGACTGTAAGACAGTGTGAGCCTTCATGTCAGACTTCACAGAATCCATTCACAATTGGAGCCTGGATTTTTGACAATAGCTGTTTGTGTCCTCTGAAACTCCATTTGTGAGATCTGGTACAGCAGAAAGGATCAGATGACACCAGTCACTGAGACAGAGGAGCAGGAGATTGATAGCACACAAGCAGAGGCCACACTTCCAGTAGAAGAATCATAGTGATAAAATGAAAGAGGTGTTTCAGATTTGGCACTGTCATAATTTCATTAGGATAAACCATTAGTTTTGAACTGGAAGATTTCTAAGGATAAAATGAACTGCAATAGTATTCACTGAGGACTAAGTAGGTATTTGGTGAGATTAGGAGAAAGACAAAACAATCAGCATCCTATTGGCTTCTGGTGTCACTTATGTCCTTTTTGAAAACAAGGAACGAAATTCACATGTCAAGGAGTGAAAAATTCATCAGCTCTCCCCTGTTGTGAATGCTGTAAAACAACTGAAATGTCGATTGTCTTTCAGTCCACGTCTGCCTTATTACACTGGGCATATTTATACCATTTTATAATCGTTAGCCAGATTTTGCCTCCAGGAGGAGAAATATACTGTTAGATAATGGTAGTAATCATCTTGTACACAGGTGCTCCAGTATGGTTGCATATGTAAGCACCTAGCACTTAAGTGGCACTAATTAAGGCCAAATATTCTCTCTGCTTTTATTTTCCCCACTTGTGTATGTACATTCCAACACAGCCATTAATTATGTGACATAGAGTATATTAACTGCAAAATGCACTAAAATCAATGCAGACTATTTTGAATCGCATTTAAAGACATGGGGCAATTCTGTAAGACGCTTTCAGTCAAATCTCTGGAATCTATTCACTTGAAAAACTGTAGAAAAGCTACTGACAGCCTGGGGTATTTTTCACTGGTGGTCCCACAGGGCTCCACTCTAGATCTGCTCTGCCTGTCTTAACACTCTCCTTCCCTCCTGCTGCCAGGCACTCCCTCTGCCTTAGGCCAATCACAGAAGTATGAGTATGGACCTCAACTTCTTCTCTGCTTACACTGCTAAGTAAAAACCTGTAAGCTTCAGAAACTTGCCTACTGGATAAACCCACTCATTAAGCAGAGATAGGACAGCACCCGTCCAAAGACAACAGGCTGGAATGCGTGTGGAAAGCTACTACCTGAGAGCTCAGGAGCCAGAAATGATCCAACAGAGGCTGTTGTATTAGTGGCAGAGGCCCGTACTTTGATGGCAGGCAGGTTTCCATGCCTTCCCTGCTCTTCCCAGATAGTTCCCAGGTGGAAACAACTGTGGTGTTTCTAAGCAGCAATATTTTGCTGGAGGACTGTTATCCTTTTCACAGGTATGCCAGAACTGAGGCTCATAACAGCCAGGAAACAATGCCTTTATTTAGGAAGCTAAAGCAGTGGCCTGATTTTCCACAGCTTCAACTCCCCTGAAGAGAACAGGAGCTGTGGGCACTCAGCAGGGCTGCAAAACTACCCATTAACTTCTATATCTATAGTCATTTCACAGCTGTATCTCAGTTTCACACCATGCTGCTCAGTTTTAGTCAGCAGCAAAGAGCTGTCACACAAGAAAAGGCAGAGGGTTGATCTCTGGTCTCTTGCTTTAGAAAATGCAGCCCACATGGCTTGGTCAATATTTGGTGACAACACTTGGTCAGACTGCATGCTGCATCCCTTTCGTCTCTATTTCCTAGACCTCACACATCCATCTCCTAATCCTTCCCTAATTCCAGTGCATGTAGACAAAAAAAAGAGGCCATTCTCTTCATTTACATGTAAAGTATAGAGTAAAACATAATTAAACCACATACTACACATGCACTATAATAAAAAAGAGAAATAGTAAAAACAATTATAGGCTGGCATACTTACTGCTTCACATTTAAATAATAATGTGAACTATTAAGTAAACTAGGGCATAATCAGCTGAGGTTCATTAACTTATCTCACTGTAGAAACAGTGCTACAATTCAATGCAATTAGGTACATACTAGTAAGAAACTGCTTTTTCTGCACCATGCTGAGCCTAGTCTTAGTGATGCTGAAGTCTTTCATCTCTCACTGCCTTCTCAGAGCACGCTTGCTCCCATTCAGGAACAAGCCCCTTGTAAAGAGATGGGCATTAAGTATACCAGTTCACTCTGGTGCTGTTGATAGCCACGAAATCCCCCCATAAATGCTCAGAATAGGCCACGTTCACAGACCACATTCAGCTGGGATTACATTACCTGCCCATGTTTAAGGAGAGCAACAAGGAAGACATGTACAAAGGAGACATGTATGACATTAGCCTTCATGCAACAAGAGCTCTGGCCTATGCAAACCTAAAACTACTTCAAGTAGAGAATCTCCAAGCTACCTGAGGCTTCCGAAAGTCCTGGGAGAAACTTATTCTGGAACACTAAAAATTATCTAGGAAAATGAGAATAAACCAGTCTACTTCAGGCTATCTACACCACTTCCTCATACGTGCTTTGTCCCACAGTAGATATACACCCCACCTCCAAATGACCTTTTGAATCTCAGAAGGCTTTCTTTCCTGTAAAATCAAGAGGTAAGGCACAGAGACCCTGAAAGGGTGTCTGTAAAACCTCATTACACTGCAAATTAACCTCTTCACTGTATGTGGTCTTCCTGGCTGTGTCTATAGGACAAAAGCAGACAGGGCTAGGGCCTGACCTCTGATCCTGAGAGCAAGCGGCATGTCCATCCAGTTGAATTTTTTTCCCCTTCAAAACAGGATAGACTTGGAAAACCGGTCTGGAATGGTCCCTGGCCTGTCCAAACATGATCCGGAACACTGGTAGGAGTCACAAGCAAAACCGCACCACAAAAGTTCAAGCATTTAAACAATATGGAAAACCACATGTCACTGTTTGACTCAATGCCTTCACCCCATTTATTTGTCTTTGGTCTCCTAAGAGCTAGCCAAGGCAGGATTTTGATGAAAGGGATTTGGCTTGAGTTCACAGAGGATGCTGATATATTGGAGTGAGCATCTGGAGGATCGTTTGTGATAAATGTCTGAAGATTTTCCCTAATCTTTCTTGAAGAACACCTTACTATCCGAATGCTTCTGAATCTCCTGTTTCCTCAGTCTTCATGTGAGTTTGATCAGAAGAAACTCTTTTCCCTCTTCCATCTGTGTATCAGGGAGGTACAAAGTTGTACCAGATGGAATGCTGAAGGTCTCCCTGAGACCTCCAGATGGAGAGTGGTCAAAAACCCATGAGAAAGGACATCATTCTTTTTAGACAGCATTTTAATCACAATTTCTATGGGTGAAAATAACAGCATATGGCACAAGAGAGTAAAACACACACCTGCTGAGGGAAAAATACTCTGTCATTACGAGCTAGAATCGATAAATATTGCCTATTAAATTAATTTATAATATACTTTTAAGTTCACAATCCTTATGTATTGCTAAAATGTTTTCAGTGATTTCTCAACATTATATGAAGAGATTATGAGTTACAATTGCCAATATCTTCAAGCAAAGAGACTTGGAAAGAAGTGTTCCATGGCATCTTTACAGCAGGTGTCACATAGAAATCTCAGCTTAGGATGGGAATGGTTTTAAACCTGGGAACTGTGAACAAGGCCAAACAGAAAGTGTGTTACGGAGAGCTCAGATGAACAAAAAGTCCTAAACAAAGATCTGTTCAATGAAAACATGGGTCAAACAACAGGTCACACAATTGCTATTACTGAAGGAACTCATGTTTAAATTAAATCCCTCTGTGTGTGTGCAATTAGGGATCAGAAAATGAAGCTTAATTATCTGAATACATTCACTCTAAATTTCTCACTTGGATGCCTATACCAGGGAGCTAATAAACTGGAACTGTAGCTTCATGGAAAATTCCACGAGGCTGCTATGCAATTTTCTTCCATATTGGGAAACAAACAAACAAAGGGAAAAGCAAAATTGACAGTACTCCACAAAAGGAAATTTTAAGAGATCAGATGTTAGTTTCGACTTACTGGAATACATAGCTTCAAGAAAATAAATACTGAGTGGGGTTTTTTTTTGCTTAATTTTCAACTTTTAGATTTTCTGAATTAAATGTACAATAAACAAACCAGACTGAAATAAAGGGAAAAAACCCAAAAGCAGGCAAACTGAAAAGTTGTCCCCAAACAACTGAAGTGACAGACCATTTCCCAGCTTAAAATGTTCCTTTGAAAAATGTGACCAAAATACAAGGCTCTTCTTTAAGGCATATCTGTGATAGAGTTTCTTTCTGTGATCATGGTGCTTCAGAGGAATTTTCTGCACTATATGTTCTAGAAACACACAGCGTAGCTCTGCGGTAAACATAGGAAATCTAAGGTCAATCTGAAAAAAAATCTCAGTACATTTCAGGAAACAGAAAATAAGCATTCCCGCTGGATTGCCATTCTCAAAGTTTTTCTCCAAGGCTGCTTCCGTGATGTCTTGCAAATGGATTTACCAGGACTCCACAGGCCCCAGGTGATTAAACTACTGAAAACAGGGCAGAATATTCCATTGCACATGTGTGAAGTCAATTGCTTAATCATATACAACCTCATAACTTTTAGAACTATGTTATAGGCAATTTAAATCTGGGCAAAGCCCAACTGCTCCTTTTTTATTCACTGTAGTTTACCATATCCAGATGAAACCAGACCAGTTTCTTTTTTTCATCTTTTCCTTTCTTTGTTAGGCTTGCAAAACATTTCAGCTCCCATTATTCACTTTCTACACCCCAATAAATAAGTTAAATTACTGACTCATCTACACTCACAACTATGCCTGCTTTTCTACCCTGGTCATACAGCCCTGCACATAATGCACATAAGCTCAGCTAATTTGGCGTACATTATGATGCTAATGAATTCTTCCTTTATAAAGTGCTTTGAGATCTACTGACACAAGGCATTATATCAGAGTTGGCATTAACATTTACTATATATTTATGATTATTATACCTTTTATAAATATAATTGATTTTCCATGTTATTAAAATACTCTGTACACTTGTAAAAATTCGCACTCAAGCATCTAAAAATCAGATGCATTGTTTCTGGTTTTTGGACATTCTAATTAATCTGTTACATTGTTGTGATTAAAGCTTTTCAGGGTTCTGGTTCTTGTAATATAATCACCATCATTTTTATTCATTAGTTGTTGATGGTAGAGACCAGAAAGTGCTCAGCAATTTCCAAACATTCATTGGGGAGAATAACTGCCCTAAGGAGCTTGGAGTTCAAAAAAGAGCTCATTAAAACAGCATTTATTTTTTTGGACTCACTGAAAATCTGTGTTAGACCCATTCATCTTTTTCCTTAAAGGCTTTTTTCTGCAGAAGCCACAATATGGGGCTTAGTTAAGAAATAAGCCTGTAAAGCAAGAGTGGTTGCGTGCACATGTGCTGGGAAATGTGCTGCAGCATCTCTTTCACATTGAAAATCCCAATTTTGTATGTCTGGCTAAAATGGAACACACAGTCACAGCAAGAAGGTGCTGATCTTGTGTTACAGGCAGGCTTTGCCTGCTCCTGGTCCCCAATGGCCTTTTCAAAAGCTATGAGTGCTTAAGCAGTGCCTTTATCTGGGAGAACACAAAAATAATCACATCCTATAACCCTAGGTCAGATGCCTGACCTAGGAAAGGATTTTCTGTGGCTTTATTTGGGTATAATGAAATCTCTGCATAAAACACTTCTTAAAAATCACCTGCCCACACCTGACCTGATCTCTCCAGAGACTGTATCCCCTTAACCACAAGCTTTCAGGATCATCAAGGGCTAGAAAAGGTGTGTATGTGTATTTTATGATTCTAAAATAGCTGAAAGCATTATATTCTAGTTTTACGAATCTATTGATTTAGTATTCCTACAAAAGACCTCAACTGAGCTTTAGTTAGAAAAGAAAATTGTTTATAACAGCGACCAGTTCATAGCTTCAATTCAAACCAAAGGACAAAGCACATTTGGGTTTTTTCTTTTCACGTTTTCTATTATTTCATTAACATAGGTTTTATTAGCCTAGCAGCAGCTGGGTTTTGATTCTGTTTGTGCAGCAGCTCAAAAAACAAATGGTGCTTCTGAGCAAGCTCAGCTCTCTCAAAGCAGTTTTGTAATAGAAATGTCTCAAATCCATCTTCCAACTCTTCTTTCTCCTCCATCTTTGCTATTCTTAACAAAAATGCACAGCTTAGAAAATGTGAATTATCTCAGACAAAGAGATTGAAAAGCTTTGGGGTTTATATTTGGTTGATATAAATCAGCAGCACAACCCCCAAATCTTAGTATTGTTTTTCTATCCTTTCAAATCTGGCAGCAGTTCTTTAGCCTTTTACTATCCCCTGCTCTGTTCCTCATTAATACTGATTTAAGATATCTGTATTGAGCAATGTTATCTAATTTCCTAGAACTACATGCAATGCCAATTTGCAGTAAGTTAAAAAGATATTTTGGAAACAGTTATTTCTTTAAGGCTAGAACTACAAAACACATACATTCCTATATCTGTCATGTCCACCCAATTTGGCATACTTAATTTATCAAGTAAAATATTGTATTTTTAGCTAATTTAAATAATACTTGTAGAAGTGTTTTAATCAGGTGCTGAAACAAGTCTGTACTTTTCCTAATGGGGTTTAGAGAGGAGGGCTAGCAGTAAACAAAGAAGCAAATGAAATAAACCCCATTAATTAGGGTGAAACAGTAACAGAGCAGTTCTGATTTTACAGATGGGCAAGATGTCTGATTGAATTTCCCAGGCTATGCAGATTGGCTGCAGATGGTGTGGAAAGTGGTCCAGAACTCAGAATTCATATAATCAAAAATGCACTTAGATCCAAACAAGAATGTTTTCCCATGTGATGCTATATAGCTTGCAACCTTATCACAAGCATTTGGTAACTTTTCAAATCAAACCATAACATAAACCCCACACAACACAGAATTCAGCTCTCATTATTGGTACTATTATATCCAATAATTCAGTAACAGCACAGCTCCTGGAAGCAAGTTAATTTGGCCCAAACGTATAATTTTCTGCTGAAAATGCCGACTAGTAAGTGCCCGGGCCAACTGGAGATCTCAAGAGAAGAGCATTCACTGAGCAAGGCAGTATATGAGCAACACCTGTTATCATTAAGAAGATAACACTGGAAGAACCTATTGCCAGTGAAAATGTCCTTAAAAATTCAGTTAAATATTAAGATATTGTATACCTAAAACTCTTAGGATCTAATCTAAACTGTTGTATACTTCTTTGAGCTAGAATTAGACTATTCCTGAAATTTTGTTTGCGATACTGGCACATTAGAGAACAAAAATCTCCTGCAAATGGAGCTGTGTAAATATGATGACCTCTTACTTTCTGCAAAGACAGTGAGACTTTTCTGCTGATTTCAGAAGCCAGCAAACAGATGATTGCCCTGTTCAATCCTGTTCAGTTGGCAAGGTTATAACACTTTTTAAGAGGGTGTTTCTTAGGTTTTAATTTGAACAGAATAATCATTTGAATATCTGTTGCAGGTTCCTTGATGTTATCCTGGTGTTGTAAAAGGGCAAAAAGTAGGCGCAACTTCTACTTATGTTCTTTTCTGACAAAACAGCTCCTTGCTTCACTATCCTCCTCAGGAAGAACAAGAAAGCATGTTGAATCCCTGGAGGCAAGTACTGCATGGGATATAATCCTTTTGTGCTCTCCCTTACACCCTTACACAGATCTGACCTCACCCTAACTTGCACTAGGGCAGCTCACGTGGCATTCTTCAATGACTTAAACTGATTTGGTGCAGAGGTGAAGGCTGCTCTGGTTGATTTAAAGTTAATGGAAGAAAGATATGGATTGGCTGAGAACTACCATTAGTGACTTTGCACAGGTATACCTAAGACTTTAGCTGTGCTTTGGGCTTTTTTTTCCTCTCTCCATTTTTTCTTACAATAATTAAGAGAAACAGTCTTCAACTTCTACAGTCTGTCAGACAAATATCAACCAGAAAAATTAGCACACTATGTTAGGTAAGACATTAGATCATGATAAGAAAATACACAGCAAGGTTTATATAATTAGCCTATATAATGACAGCTGTTAATTTTTGCAGGAACAGTTTATAAGGTTACTCAAGTCCAAAAATTTGTCATTGAGTCTATTCTAATAGACTGGTACTGCTTGAAGGTAGCGAGACATCTAGAAATACAGCAAGAAAGGAAATAAAAACTAATCTCATACATTAAATTGTACACTCAGTTTCAGAGGAAAATCACGTTTTATGTAAAGGCAGTGAGCCTTGGCAGAGAGGTTCACAAAGAATGAGGTATCAGTGGAAGTTTAATTTTTATATTCCTCTCAAAAGGTCTTAATTAGCAGAGAAGGATGAAAGTAAGCTTGAAAGAAAATCACCAAAGACACTCTGGGAAAAGAAATGTCATTAAATAAATCCCCATCACTTGACACTTTAAAATTGAACTTGACAAATGATGGCTTAAAATACAATTGATAGAAATTCTGCGCTAAGGTGTCTCCATTCAGACCTTACCAGAGCTTACAGCTGGGAGACAAGAAAGACAGAGAGTCATTGCAGGGGAAAAGGGGGAAAAGGAAAAGCTCTGTATTGTAAGGAAAAATCACAACTGAGAAATATCTTGTGCAGGTATTTCCAGGGGAGAGGGAAAGAACAATTTTCTCAGCTGCCAACCACCAGCTGAAAAGCTCTTGTGAATTCCCATTTCCAGCAAAAACTGAGTTTCTGGCAGAAGGTTAGATTTGACAAATTTCCCTTCAGCTGGGCTGCAGAGCTGGGGCACTTGGGGAGCAGTACTGCCTTCACAGCAGCTCTGCTTTACTTCCTCTGCTTTTTTTGACAGATTCAGATAAATTTAGCTTTCTTCCTAAAAGCAGGGTTGGATATAACAACAGTCTTCCCCGTCAAAAACTACACAGGCTTCACCTCACTTTTCTTGAATCACAACTAACATTTTCAGCAGAATTGAAAATTAAGTTTCAAACATCTCTATGTTTCCCTGGTTTTGTGAAATTGGAGGAGCCTGGAAATTATTTCTATAAACAATGTATAAATCTCCGGATAAGAGACATCTGTGGCATATGATATAGAGCTAGAAAGTAATGAAGAATGAAGAAACAGCAGTCACTTCATCAGATAATCAGGCAGCAGGTTAAAAAAGGTAAACAAATGGAAACACATTTTTAGCGATAGAAATATTAAACTGTGAAAGTCATTAACACAGTTCAGAAAAGCCAAAGGATTCAAAACAGGATTCCTCATACTGATTGAGAAGAGTTCCTATTTAACAGAATGGAGCACATGAAGCTTCTTAGTTCAGGAAGTCCTTAAAATAATGAATGCCAAATGCCAGGGAAGTTTATGCAACATTGGTCTTGTTTCTTATTCTGCTTTTCTAAGCATGTAATACTTCCTACTGTCAGGCAGAGGATACTAGGAGGGTGGACTATTGGACTGAACTGGTTTAGTAGTTTCTGTGTTAATAGAAAGCATCAGAAAATAGTCTGCCAGGTCAGAGGCATTGGCCATTGAAGGCTTCTCTGTATAGTTACACTGGAAAGACATGCAAAATCCAAAGCCTTAACTCATCTTTAGCAGAGGCTTATCTTCAGCTTGTTAAGGAGAACTTAGACATATTAATCATTATATATCAAGATGAAAGTGAACATTCCCAGAAGTCTGCCTGCTGGGTCAGTTTTACCAATGCCCCCCCCAAATATCAGTAATTTTCTCACTTGTTATTGAAACTTATGAAGACTTAGGAATTTTCTGAATAAAAAAATTCTTGCTTACCACATGTTCTTTCCCCTTTTGGCTTCACAATAGCTTCTTCTAAGACTAAAAACATGTTCCAAATTAAAATTATAAATTGCTTATGAAAGTGCTTGATTTGAATCTGATTAGGATCAAGTATTTTGAGTTGAGTCTCACTTTCATTGAGACTCACAAAGAGAAATAAAAATAGTTAATAAATCCTTTTCCTTCTCAAAGTGATTTCAAGCCAAAGAATAATAGATTAAAACAGTATTCCAGAATACTGAAAATTGAATACCAATTTTCACCTCAGTTACAAAATATTCCTTTTTAATTTTAGCTCACTTAATTCAACTGTGTTCCATTTCTTTATTTATAAAATGACATAACAGTTTCCTGGATTACTGTAAAATTCTGTATTTACAATGTCTTCTGAGGACAATACAGCGAGCAATGCAGACAGAAATGAATAGAAACCATAACTTGCTTCTATTTCATTGGAAAGTGAGACAATGTTAAAAAGTGTGGGTGAGGCTACTTATCTTGAATCCACTTAATAACCAACGCCTACAAAATTTTGGCTTCAGTTGGAAACTTCACTTTTAAAACAATGGTTATCTGTGCACTGTGCGCTTTCAGACTCTATGCTGCTACATAATAGAATTTCTTGGGGATGATCCAGACTTTAATTTTCTTTAAAATTAATATTTTGGATGAAGATATATTCATGAGAAAAAGAAGACTTTTTGAAGGTTATTACGCATTTCATTGTTATTGTATGTTTTGGAAAAAGGCCCTTGAGATGAATGCCAAATAGCTAGTCAAAGTCATACTTAAAAGTGTGCTAAGTTCAAAGCAGCTGATAATAAATGATAATGATGGTGATTCCTTGTTTGCTTTTCTGAGCGAAGTTCTATCTGCTTATACACAGGAGAAAGAACATTTAGATCAGGTTTTACAATAACTGTGCAAAGTCCTCAGCAGTCTTTTATATGTATAAACCTCATTGAAAGGCTCAAGTTCTTAAGAGCATCATACTACAGATGATCTCATCAGTTACATGCACAGCTCCTGGTTTCTCCACCCAGAAGAAAATAACCTTCTCGTGGCTTGACTATGCCATTGCTATGGTTCAGATTATAAAAGTCAATAAATTGACATCTGAAACCCAACACTGTAAATGTTGTTAAAGAAAAGCTGTATAGATAGACATAAAAGGTAGGCTTCCTTATGAAGATTTATAACCTAAAACAGTGATAACATTACAGGACATGGAGATGAGGGGAATTAAAAAATAATCCACAATCCTGACAATTATACTCAGATCCCCTAAGCCCCAGAGCAGACTTTGATATCGTTCTCCAACTGTAAAAATGTTTCTTTCCAAGCTGTGCCCAAGCCCCAGTAGCTATGATGTTTTGCACCACTAAAGTTCATGCTCCTTCAAGTACTAGAATTCATTTTTCTTGTGCTAGCACTTTCCCTGGCATCCACACTAAGGAGCAGATTCATTTGTGATAACTGAGCACACCCAAATGAGATGCTTAAATGAGCAGCATAGTCATTTTAAGGAGAAGCCCATTTACCCATCTGAAAGCTTAACACTTAGTCCAACATGGTAATTTCTAAAGCTGGTGGAGGCAGACATCTCTAGAAGCATATTCATCCCATTCTAGACCAGTACCTAAACCAGATAAACTGAGTCATTCCTGGTGATATCTCTCTATTGAATACAAAAGAAATTTATTATTCAGGATGAGACTCAGATAGCTTTGATAGCTAATATAATGAGTGAACCCCTGCCTTCTTCTGCAGTTAAGGGGAAAAGGCATTACCAATGGATGAAACAGTCAATCACAACTTGGAGATGGCATTCTGTCTTCAGTGAAATTTATTTCTGATAGATCAATTTCTGTTGACAAACTTCACTCTAGTTATTTTTTTATTTTAATCATACATATAACTTCTTTCTGGATTAAAAAAATCTCAACCAGAACGTCATTTTCTTCACCATTTTTATGATTGATCAAAACATTTCTGGAAAAAAACGCATGGCTTCTACTCCAGATATTTACGGGTTTATTGCAAGAAGAACTTTCAGAAACCTGAAAAATATTCCTTCAGTCATGTTTAATCCAATCATCTTTAATTTGAAAATCCTTCTCAAGTAAAATGTGTACTACTGTAGCAGTTAAAAAACTGCAGTTGCTTTTGTAAGAGCATGGCTAGTACTATGTCTAGGGTGTTTTGGCCAAATTCCAAGGCAGGTAATTACATTTATATACCTAAATTCATCCTGGTTGTTTCATCTGGATATTGCAATATTCTGTAAGCTCATTTAGCTAATTTAGAACCCACATGAACAGCATAGGTTCGAAAGTTCAACTCAAACTTTATTAGGTTTGTGGTCCCCTTAATAATACTTAACACTTAATTAATCTGCACAGCACCCTTGTGAGCTACTTAAGTTAGTATTACCAAGAGGGTCTGTGAAAAAGGAATGAAAAGAGATCCAGGAAGAAAAAATGTCCATCCTATAATGCCATCTTTCATAGTCAAATGGGTGTTCAGGTGCCTACAGTACTCATTCTTAGTTCAATGGAATTTTATCTTGAAAAGCCATTAAATCAAAGCAAAGCACACAAAAGACTATGTGACAGTCTACCCCGTTTTATTATTTCAATTTGTCTATACACATGTCCAATGAAAGTCTGAAAAAAAATGAATACATTCTCATTTTCCTTTTCATATATGGAAGCACTGGATCCATACATAGAATAGGGAATAAAAGTCAGTAACAGCAATAAGGTAATACTTCAATGATGTGAGTACCTGATTGATGTACTTATACCACTGATGAGTGGTAAGATGTAGGACATCCTGCAGAACAACCGAAAACCAAACGTCTTCAGTAACAAACCACTGAGTCCCATCCTCTGAAACATCAGAATTCCTCCATGCTCAAATTCCCATGCTTACTATGTCAGCACCATAGCAGTAAGCAGACTGGTGTAACAGCAGGCATGTCCAAATGCAGAAGGTGGCAGTGTATTTGTAGGTTATCTGAGAAGCTGCTGTGTGAAAAAGAAGCAGGCAAATGAGGGTTCTTAGGCACTTTAGAGATTGTTCCACCCTTTTACTTAACCATCACTTAGAGAGGTATTTGTGGTGCCCAAAAGTTGTTGGTCTCTATCTCTTGTCCTGCGGAAATTCTCTGAACTGTTTCTTGAGATCTTACTGTTTGATCCAGCTCCACTTATTAGAATCTAGTACAAGTCCTTCAGTCCTTCTTTTCCACCTAACAATTTGTACTATATCTTCTCTGTGTCATTTGTAGGGACAAACCCTTTCTAAGCTGAAGAGAACTCAGTAAAAGAAAACCATAGGAGCCTAAATCCTGTTAGGGGACCTGTAGAACTGTGGATATGCGTAATATATAGATGGTGCTGAAAGCAAAGAAGACACAAAGATTTCTTTTTCTTCTGAAGCTTATGATTACAATTATAGTCAATGACAGACACCAGAGCACTGTATGGACTAACAATCAGGTTTGCATACGGTCCCTGTCATGGTAGGAACCTCTCACACTTTCAATAACTTTATTGTCACAGCATTCTTAATAAAGGAAAGTACTATCTTCTCACTCAGGGTGAACTGACATAAGAAAAATTAAAATTGTCTGCCAAGGAAAACATACAGGATAATTGTGAGCAGTGTGAAACCAAATCCAAGTCCCCAGTGAGACCTCTAGTTACTACATATCTTTCTTCTCCACTGGGTTCTTGATTTTGACCAATTCTTATAGGCATGAGTGTTACAAGATCATTGCATCCTCCATGGCACAATAGGAGAAACACAGGCCATGATCCCTTTAAAAGATCCATGCAGGCAGAACTATATGCTTGAGGCACTCTCTGACTTTGGGTGGGTCCTGCACAAACACGAGGGACAAAACTTTGCAGACCATAAGCAGTAGAAATAAACATTTCCATGCTAGAGATTTTATGAAGTGTCAGGTATGTATTAAATAGGATAACAGCAAAGCCGTATCCTGACATGGTATTGTGATTACATCTCGGGTTTAGTGGTTCAGTTTTGCTTGCCCTTTTAGTCTCCCTCTTCTTCACTGCTCTTGGAATATTAATTTTTCCTTTTCTTAAATTATTTGGTCTGGGACAATCGGGTCAAGAACATGAGAAGATCCTCACAAAAGCTGTTTCCTCAAACATCTATATGCATCATAAATTAAACTGTGTGAGGAAAACTTCTGTGATCTATAATTCTCTTGAGAGCAGAGAGAGAAAGAGGTGCTCTTGTCAAATAGTACCATTTTCAAAGTATTATGTTAACTCAGACAGTTAAGGCCATGGACAAACAGGGCCCATGTTAAGTCTTTTCCTTCCTGAAGATGTATGCTGTTGTCACAGTACATTGCTGCAGTATTTCTTCCACTCATTTAATCTGGTTTGTAAACCGAGTCTTCTCGTTTTAGCATTAATTTCTTCATTCAAGGCTGAAAGAAAAGGCAGGGTTACACCTTTTGATCCTCAAGACATTCAGCCCTTCAGCAACTTTTCCTAGCAGAAGTGTTCTCATCTTTATAATGCTTCAACAACATCCTAGCAATAAAAGGCTTTTTCATGCCAGTGGCACTCGAAACTTGCATGAATTGAGAAACACTGCAATTAAAATATCAGTGAAAGTGCATTGAAGGAGGCTTTATAACCATTCAAGATACCTGAAGGCATGAGAAATCTTCTATTTCTGTGTAAAAATGCATCCCACTATGCACTCAAACCCACAGCAAGAAACGCCAGCTGGAGTATAAGTTTAGGGAAAATCCTAAAGAAAAACTTCCCTGCATTTTGAGGCAAGTATGACTGAACTTATCTGAGGTCAGGAGAAAATTTTTAGTTGTTCCCACACACTGCTACTGAAGTGTCCCCATTTTCAATGTGTGAAATCAGGTTGTTCTAACCAGGCTTAATATCCTGGACTCCCTGCAAAGTCTACTGGAGAAGAAAATAAAGACAAAAACTATATTCCAATGACAGAGGGACTAAAATTTCCTTTCTCATCTAAAAAGTCTGTATTCTCTATCTTTCACACTTCATTGGGACCACATCTCTCTGTCAGTAAAAGAAGATAGACAAAGCTCAGACAAAATATGTGCATAAGAAAATTCGGTGAAATCAGTACTACTCAGGACCTGAAAAGTAATAGGGATAAAAGACACAAATGGAGATGACCTATGGGAAGAGGGAAATTGGAATGAAGATTTTTTAAGAGGGAACAGAGGTTGGAGATTCATCAGACTTGAAGTGAGCAGGAAGTCAGAATAGCTACCATACATGATGGATACCCACCACTTCCTCTTTTGCTCCCACCAATGAGTTGCTCATGCCTCATCTTTGTTTATGCTGTGGGTTTCAAGACACCAGCTCTGCATCTGGGATGACTACTCAGCCAACTCTTTCAACTTTGCCATGAAATTATCTTTGTATTGTCTTCTCATTTGTTGGAGCAAAGCCCTGGTAGTATCTACCTGGTTCTATATGATACGAACAGGGTTTAGTTGCATATTTTCTGTAGCCTGCCTCTGTTGCACTGTATCTGTATCTCATTAGATGAAATTGTGTTACATGAGTAACGTCTGTCTCATCAGCTAAGAACTGCTACTCTGTGATCTAACAGTGGTGCACTGCATAATCAGAAAATTGATACACTTTTCCTGGGAAGAATATAATGAGAAAAAATGTCCTTGTTTTCACTGGACAAAATCAGAAATGGAAAGTTAGTGCCTAAAATAGCAACACATTTCCTCTTAAAACTACTGGGGTCCCATGAGCAACAAAATTAATCCAGAGCTCCAATCTTTGATATAATAAACTGGCCAGACAAAAATTGCTAGAATTTTCACAGGAATACAATCCAGGAATTTACCATATACAAGGAAACAAGAACATCTTCTGGGTTTTGTTGTGAAATCTGCAGTCTGTACAGGACATTCAGCCTATGGTCCTTTCTCTGAGACTTTACTTCACTTTTTTTCCTTTTTAAATTTATTCCAAATGGTTTTGCCTTTCACCTGGATGATGTGGTTTGCCTTACTTCTGCCAAAGCCCTGGAGTATTTCCAGCTCACATGGGACTCAGCAGATCAGGCAGACCTCACCACCCAGCAGATATGCCCAGTGGGGTCAGGCAGAGGCTCTACCTACATTCTGCTGCCTAATGCATCCTTACAGTCATCCCTGTTCCTCCAGATCAGGCTTCTTCTGGAGCTTCCTCCCTGCCCTTAGGCCTTTCTTTCCGAGGGAACCAGAAATCAAGGGAAGGAGCGCTTGTCAATTCCCATCTCCAAGTGCAGCTAGGGTACCACCAACCCACGCACATGAGACCAAGGCTGCAGTTATCTCCCATGGTAAAAGCACAGATTCCTGGTGCCATACTGCCATTACGATCCCCAGATTAGAAAACCCTGCTCTCTTCCACCCATTGGTTCTCCCCCTCTATGCACACACACAGCCTCACTGAGCTTTTTCACATTTTGGAGCTGCAAATTCTCTCATTATTGCTTATTTACTTTTCTCTGACTGCTGCTCACAACCTGATCTCTGCTCTCAGGTGAAGGTCCAGCTGGAAAAAATAAGCTTCCTCTTCAGGTCTATCCTGTTTTTAATCTGCTGCTGTCGCACTAAATTCCCTCTGGGGGGTTTCTTACTTCCTATTGCTTTCCCTCTCCTGCTATAAACCTCACCAATATTAATCTCTTTTGGTCCTGATTTTCCCTTGCCTCCCATCTTTTATTTGTCTAAAATGCCTGACAGGGCTTTTCACACTTCATCATGTCTCCAGCAATACCGGCCCTGGGCCAATGCCAGAGACTGAGACTTGACAAAATGTGTTGCAAGGTGGCTTTCCTTCCACACCGTCTGCAGCTGTTATCTTCTCTCAGGGCCTGATACTACAAATTAGCCAGAGCTGGCGGGATACCATACGCTTTTACCTCCCAAAAGTTAAATTGGGAACAGAATTGCCAGAGAATATTCTGTTTAGCTCCTTGCATGTGAGATAAGCAGCCTGGGCATCATGGCTGTGCTTTATCCTGACATTATCCTCTCCTTTTATTTGTTGTTTTGTGCTCTAACCTGTACTATCATGGTGCAGGTTCTAGTCAATATGCCAGCATCACCTCATGTCATATTAGCATGGACTGTGAAATCAATTAAACAATAGACTTCATAGGAAAAATACTAGAACAGCAGGTTCATGCTACTATGAGCACAAGGTAAATAACCTGGGGACTCTTGGAGGTTTTGGTCCATTGCTTTGCAAGGACTGGTTTCATATGAGCAGGGAGATAGAATAGGTGTTTGTGTATCCTAGGAATTCCTTATTCAAACACATCCAGTAGTCTCTGGGGTTTGCAGCTTGATTTTTTGGATCAATGGCTAGAAATGATGTGCTATGAATAGCTTGAGTTAGGAAGTACCACAAGTTCTTTTTGACCTTTGATAGGTTCCATGTGCATAGAGTGCAACTGATCAAGTTGGATTAGTGAGAGAATAAAAAAACCCAAAAATTACCAACAACCTTTTTCTATTACTTAATGTTTCCTTTTAAAATTAAGGTTAGAAATCAGGAAATATACAAGGGAATGGAAAAAACCAAAAACCCTTAGCTACGTTTCAGATCTTTGACTGGCCCAAAACCAAGCAGAAGTATCTCCTGTATAAAAAGCTGTCATGAAACTTTTCTCCAGCATAAAGAAGGTGAGTTGCACTCTCTGCTGAAACTCTACTAACTGGAGGTTCTCAGGCTCTTGGCCTACAGCCCTGTAGTTTCTACTTTGATCCTTAGACATCCAGAGAGAATAATGACAATAAAGTGTCAGACTGTACAATTGGAATAACTAAATAAAGAAGATACTTGCTTTGTGATGGTACCAAACACCTTCTGAAACAAAGAAACCATTCTTCAGTGTCTGAGATTCCCATGGGAAGAGTGGCATCTCAGGGTTGATTTTTTGAAAATGATGAGCAATCACTCAGAAGTATCAGTTTTTCAGCATCAATTTAGTAGTAAAATGTTAACAAAGGTCCCTGGAATCTTTAGCGAACCCCTTTGAACTCATCCCATCTGTTAGAGCTTATTTTAAGTCAGATCTCCCATTTGTTCTATGTTTTCTCTGAATATTTTTATGGTTATTATACTGGCATTTCATTATGATTATTGTGTTCATTTTAAATTCCATTTTTCTCAAGCTCAATTCAAGAATTCTGGTAACAAAACCTATAGCAAATTATAGGTGATTGATACAATTAAAAGCATCTCTCTTGCCTTCAGTGAGGTTCAACTGATTTATGCCAGCTGTTAGGCTGAACAGGTTAGGGTAAGAAGACATCTTTCCTCAGACTAGTTTGACAACTTGGGCCAAAGTGAATCAGCAATCCTGGACTTCTCCATCAGCTCTGATTCTGATCTGTTGTGTGACCTTCAGGAAGTTACTTCACTTTCCTGAGCTGTTAATTCCTTTCCCATACTTAAGAGTTTTATGAGATACTTCCTGTAGGGAAGACTTTACTTTTGCTGTGTAATATTGTACTGCCTACAATAATGCCAGCCTCACCCACCCTACAAACTACTGTACTACAAATAAGCAATAACAATGCCTGGTTACAATCCAACATTGGCAATCTGAGATGTAAATATCTCCCAGGATACTTTTCCAGCTAATGTATGCCTACATTTATTTGAAGAAAGCAAAACATATCCTTGTGGGACCATTACCCACCTCCAGCTAGCAGACATACCAGTCCCAGTGGAATGCCAGTTATGGAAATTACAAAAATAATCCAAAAGAAAAATGCATTTAAGTTTCTAGTTTGAAAGATCGGACTATTTTTGCTGGCATGGAAGTCTCTCTTTAATGCAGACTCATGCCCTCAGATAGTTTGAAAGAGAAAAAAAAACCTCTAAGATGAAAACATAAATATTTGAAAAGCTGCTACTGTTCTGTGCATGTTCCTGAGCACTTTTCATCTTAACATTTATTGGCTACATAGTTAGATTAAATAGCTTGCTGAAACTGAAATGAATACATCAATGTGATACGGACTATTTGTTTTTCCATTTGGATCCTTTTGTTTAAATTTTTATGACATCCAAAGGAATCAGCCTTGATGTCCAGTCAAATTAACCCACATTCCCAATTACTTTTCCAAACTAGAAGCATATTATGCTTTGTTCCCAGAACCTCTCATCTACATAGAAGGCATACATAACAACACTTTGTTGAAGATAACACTGTCATACATTATTATCTTATTTTGTACATTACACCAATTCTACCCTGGCAGGGCTGCATTGCATATATGTATTTAGCACAGCTAAAGATCAGAAGGAATTACTGCATCACCTAGTCCTTTAGTACTTTGCATCTCCTTCATGAAAACATGCTACATGTTAAGTTCCTGCACAGTTTAAGTTAAATTATCTTTGGGTCTTTTGGTAGAAGATATTTTCCCCAGTCTTTGAATCAGGATATTATTATTCCCTGCATAATTACTGGTTTTTGAACATGCTTTTGATAACAGTAAAAATCAGACCCACGTTCAGTATTGCCATGACTGTCCCAGAGCGTTTTATACAGAAGCAGAGATCCTTCTATGTATCATTCCTATTCATTGGCTTGTGACTTACATAGCCATGAATCACACTAGTCATTTTAGCTCTAGTTTCACATGAGAACCTGTATTTAATTTAGTTCACTGTGATCCTTCAAGCTTTTCAGGATCTTTTTTTTACAAGAATGAGAAAAAGGTAAAAAAAAGTTCAGAAAAAGATGCTGAAAAAGGGAGAGACTGGAAGGACACAGACACAGTAATGCAAGGCAGGTCTTTCTCCTCTGAACCCATCCTGACCGTATTTTCACCCAACCCAAAGACAGATAGCTTAAAAAGTTTAGATTAATCTCTATTGCCAAGAGTGTAAGCCTGGCATTTTCAGAAGATGATTCATTCTATTCTGGGATGGGTTTTTAACACAGATACGTGAACTGTCCCTTGAAGATAAATCTCTCCCCCTTGTTTTCATAAAGAGCTGCTACATTTTCAGACAGTTAAATTTTGGTGAAATTTGTCTGTGTCAGGCTTGTGCTTCCTCCTATCTCTATAAGTTCTGTAGACTTATCTTTCATTTCTTGTCCCTGAATATGCAATTTTGTACCTGGCTGCATTAAAGAAATGTGTATTTTAACAAGCTCAACTTACCAAATAGATGTCTATACAGCTATCTTGTTAAGTGACATAGGTGTTTTTCCCAAATATTGTCCTGCCTGCCAAGGTTAGATATCCTGACATCAGATTTATTCTTAGATCATAGGTTAAGTTATTAAAAAAATAAGTTGGACCTAGTCCATATGACTGCAGGACAAAGTTAGAAACATTTCCACTTGTTAAAGATTTATTATTGAGTTCTACATTTAGACTACACTGGTTATTTGATTTCTATTCTGTTTCATGTCTTCTTTTTTCCTATATTATACTCTTACTCCTTCCAGGTCCATAGAAACCAGGAGTAAGGCTTGACAGATCACTTTTAATAAGTCACTGAATTGGCATAATTACGAGCAATTCAGATTTGGTTTTGCAATGGCCCTGTGAGGAGTTTACTACCTAATTTCCTTAATCTCTCTTGAAAATGTTGGGCTGTATTAAATTGGCATTTTAATCCTGTTCTCCTGAAAATGTGTTTACAAGTCACAGGTGAACGCAAGATGTGTTTCTGCTCATACGCTTTCCTCCTCCCCACACATACAGTGTGACCATTAGTCCACAAACTTAGGATTTGTCTGTGCAAAACTTTCCACAGATAGGCTGAGATGTTTGCTAACTGTGAAGCACTTATTCATCTTCACCAGTGTGATGGAAACAAAGCAAGAGGCAGCTGAAGCTCTCATTCCTTCACTGTAATTTTCACCAACTACTACACAAAAGGTAAACTTTAGTACCAGATGTTCATACAGTTATGGTGCTAGCAAGACAGAAAAGAGAATAAAAGTTTTTCACCATCTTAATATAAGATCCAACTTCTCTGAAATAACAGTATTCATATGTTAACATTTTGGACTGATTAAAATCTCTCTGGAATACTTCAGAAGAGAAGGTTTTTCCTACTGAGTGTGTGTGTGGGGGTTCATTCCTTTTGTGTTTCCTTTAAATAATCAGAGAAAAAACCAAACTTATTTTGATTAATTGAGTAGTTTCCATAGCAGCTGTGAGCCAGGTGGCTGGAACCGGTTACTTAGGTTACTAAATTAAGGGTAATTAGTTTATTTTTAATCTTTTAATTCTGTGGGAGTGAAGTTTAGCGTGTTAATGGGAGAGGTTTTGTGCAGAAGTGTCTTGACTAATGCGTTATTATCATCTAGTTTTATTGCTGAAGTTCAAGCCTTATATGAAAAGAAAATAAGTGGAAAACTCTGAGGCAGGTCAAGCTACAGTTTTCATTCTGACTAAAAAGTCCCTAAAGAGCTTTTTTATATATTTTATTTTTATCAGGAGTTTTTTATAACTGAAAACCTGAGGGATTTGGTTCAAAGAGCAGCTTGTGTTCATGCAGAAAGACCGGCTCTAACATAGAAATGCAGGCATTAACTGTAGAATGAGAAGGCATGGAAAACATATTAACTGTGTCATTCTTTTACCAGCTCCTATTGTGGAGGGAGGACTGATTTTGATTATTTTACAATGTGTACATTTGCTGAGCAAAAAAATTTTTTAGTACTTAATAGTCATGTCTCTTAACTTGACTTCCCAACCCCTTTTGTAAAAAGTTCTCCCACTAACTCCTGGTTGTAGTTTTTCAAGCTACTTGTTCAATTAACTGGTTTTCCTGGTTGAAGCAATGCATTTTTTTGGCTAACAACATGAAAACGAATCGAGGTATCATTTCAGTATTTTCCATGTTCTGCGAAATCTTTCCTTTCTGTGGATTAAGGCCAATTAGCAGATGGAGATTTATGAGCTGGAGAGGGTCCAAGGGGGAGGAGGCTCTTCCTTTCAACTAGAGACCCACTGACTTTAAATCTACTATCAGCTAAATATTCTACTAGAAAAAATTCCCTTCTCAGGGATATGTTTACTGCTACTTTTCCCCAGCATGCTCTAAAGCTACATCAGCCACTGAAGCATACGTGTTTTGCAGAGCCGTGCTATGATGGCCAAGGATGAAGGAGGCCAAATTCAGACCACCTACAATACTTCCTCACTTAGGCATAGTTAATTCTGTCCTGTAATAACAGAATCGCAGGTGTGCAAGTAGGGCTTAGAACTGCTTCTGGCCATCTTGACTTCATTTATCTGAATTAGAAAGTGAAGTCAGGTAACGAGGAAATGATGAGACTTTACCTCTGGTCTGCTTCTGTTGTACACAAGATGTGCAGGCTGTGGGTGCACTTACATTAACTTTCTAATTCAGATCCAGAGCACACTTCTAGAGTGAATCTCTCAATAGTCTTCATTTACTGAGCTTTGATTCACAACACAGGGCAGTCCCAACATGCTTTTTGGGTCACGTTAAACCAGATGTACTCCAGAAGTACACCTATTGCATTCTCACCTCTAAAAGGTGGTCGGGTCAAGGGAAAAAGGAACCCAAAACACATACAGTGTTCACACCAGGTTCTCAGCATCAGCCACTTCACTCTACAGATCTTTGCTGGGCCTCACTACTCACTAACACAGACAGAGTCTACCAGCGAATGATTGTTGGTCTTAAGTATAAAATGTGCAACCCAACATATTTCTATACAGCTAAACTCTGCAACAAAAGGTTTATTTCATCTTGACTAACTACTGGAAAAGATCCATGGCTTATGCTGGGATTATCCCCACAAACTATACTATTTTTTTTTCTTGGAAGCGAGCTTGTTCTTACACACCTAATCTGTCCCATGGAGCATGACAAGAGTGATATGATATGGCCCTGGCCTTCCTAAAACGCTAGAGCCTGAGTATGAAGCCAGAGGTGACACAGCATTGCCTTAGCAGTGCAGAAAAGGGTTCTTTGCATGATTCAGACACTAAGGAGGTAGAAATGCACCTTCACCCAGTTGAGTGCCTTGATCATTTGACTGGAGATAAAGCTGTGAGACAAGACACTTGATGCTATGTGTCTGTGTATCAAAGAGGTTAGAAAACATCAAAGTGAAAAAAAGATCTTGATTTTGGCTCCATCTGTCTTGATTTGACCCCAGCCAGAATCTAAGTACCATGCAGCTGCTTGCTTATGTGTCCTCACAGTAGGATGGGGAGGAAAATCAGAAAAGATGTAAAACGCATGGGTTGAGATAAGAAAAGCACTCAGTAGTGCTCGGTTGCTCAGTAGCAACAACTAAACCATCAGTGTGTTAACAACATTATTCTTTTACTGAATCTAAAGCACAACACTTTACAGGTACTAAGAAGAAAATTAACTCTATTCCAGGAAAAAAACAGGACACCAGTCTAGATGGGAGCTTTGTGAAAATGCAATATCTTGGTTGTGTGTTGTAAGTATTGAATAAAACACATAAATAATTCTAAGTGTCTTTAAACAGAGCTTTTAGTTAGACTTAAGGAGTAGATGTCAGCACACATTAGACAAATACTGGATATTACCACATGACTCTGCTTGTATGGACACTACACTGATGAAATGCAAGACGTTTTAGTAATTAGGTATTTAATTCTACAAGAATTTTGTAGATAGAGCAAGCATTTGCATGCGCATAATGAATAACTCAATTACTTATTTTGGATCTTCACATTTCAATGTATGGAGATACTTGCACACTGATTTAGAAAGGTCTGAAGGAGCAGCATGTACCATCTCTCAGTTTCCCAGGACTGCCTCCTTTTTCCATCCTCATCTCACACCCACTGACTTCCCCTTTTGTTTTCTGCTACTCAGTGAACACCTTCATTTGCAGAGCACTTAATTTTATCTCCCATCCTATCCCTCATTGACCAATTCTGTTCCAGTCTCTGCAGTAAGCAGGTTGACAGCCTTTCCTTTTAAAGAGACGTGCTGAAGTGAACAGTACCATGTCCTACACCAAAGGACACGAATAGATAAAACTGAAATGTTTTATTTCCTTCTTTGTTCACTGGTAGGTGTTTAAAAGCCCTTGTTATTTTACAAGTGGTATCAGCTTTGTTTCATCTCATTGCACTGTAATGATAAATCCTTAATTTTGTTCAAATACAGCTCTGAAAGCAGCAAGTGCTATTGATTCCAGGGTGAGGGAGAGGGCAAGATGGGTAAGACTTGCTTGGCCATTTAAAAGAAAGAAAAAGAAAGAAGGTTTTGGTGGCTAGTAGGACATCAAGGAGATTTATTTTACCCTGAAGAATGCATCTATGCTTCCAAACATAAACATGTGAAGGTGAGAGGTCTTCTTATTATGCAGGTAGGACAGAAAAAGGCTGAATCTTATCCAGCTGAGCTGGTTTTGCTGCTTTGAACCCTCTAGAAACATAAAGATCACAGCACTCCACTGTGTAACTGCTGCATTTCTTGGTTTGTACCATCACTTGGCTTTCTTTTCTCTTGGAGTATTTTTTAACTGCATGTTCAGAGAATATTTACTCCGCCTCATTCACGCTGTAAAGTGTGAAAGCAGGGTGCTAATGAAATGCTTTTTTAAAACTCTAATGAAATCTGTGAAAATTAATTTAAGCTGTCTATTGCAACAATCTTTTACTCTGGTCAGTATTTACAAAGTATTGCACATAGTGGGAGGTTGAAATTCTTTAAATGCTTCTGCCTTCATGGAATAAACTGGTCATGGAATGTATGTAGAAGGGTGCATAAAGTGTGAATCTTTTTGATGAAAACTTCAGATTTAGGTTTGATCTGGAAAGAAGTCAATTTGTGTGATTCTCAGTCACACTAAACTCTACCCAGAATAAAATATTCCTACTACTAACTAAGATTCTAAATAAAATTGTAATGTGACATCTCCCTCACCTACGTAAAGCTGTCTGATTCCTCACTGTAGTCCTCAAGCTGTTGTGTGGGGTAAGGGGAAAAGTTGCAGTTCACTCCATTTCTTGCCTTCTCAGCCCCTGTTCTCAGGGAGCTGTATTACTGTCTTGCCTTGCTTATTGAGGCTAAGGATATGACTGTAGAAAGGCTGGAGGGGTATAGAATTCAGCAAAGCTACAGCAATTTGCTCCAGCTGATGCTATGGCTTCTGAGTCTCCCTTATATCCATCTTGTGATGAACTCTCCATCTCTATTTCTGCTCTCTGCAACCTTCTCCAAGGTAATTCTAGGAAACCTTTCAAAGAATGATAGTCCACCATGACTGCAGTTTTAATATCCTATTCTATCTTGCTAATAATAAATTAATAAATATATGCATGTGTATGTCTGTATATACCTAAGAGAAGATGGTACCAGAGCAGCTGTTGGCATTGACAAATAAGCACGTATTGTGCTGCTGATATGTATCTACAGTGCTTAGGAAAAGCTTTCATTATAAAGAGTCACATGTGGATGGATACAGGTAAGCATACTTAGGTCAGTACAAATCCCTTTTTTCAGTGATGGGTTATTTCCATTCTTACTGAATTTTTACTTGTTCTCCTTTGGGAAAAACAACCCCATCAAGCCTTGTGATTCAAAATGAGCTTGAATCACATTAAATTTTCAGTAGGTGAGATATAGTTTATGATTTACTGTTACACCTTCGGAACACAAACTGAAAAATGGAAAAAGACAATGGTAAAAATAAGAACAATCACACCAGAAAATATTGTAAGCTTAATGTCATTATTATTTAAACATCAGATTTCTGTATTGATGCAATAATGTGAACAGTAGCAGCTGTTTGTTCTTTGGACGCATCAGTAGACTTTGCCATTTACTTTGAATTGATTCAGGGCACATGTGAACCAGCCTATACTTCTCCTATAGCTTGATGACAGTAAAAGTACGTCTGGCAGATGCTAATTATTTATTAGGTATAAATTAGCAGTTCTGCTCAGTGAAGATATATTAATGAAGCAGCAATTCTTGAACAGTAGGTGGCTTTTTTTTTAACATCTCATTTCTTGTAGATACTGACAGTTTTCAAGATGAGGTGTATATTTCAGAGAGCAAGATCTTGATGATATGAGCATATTGTACTGTATAAATAATAGCTCCTGTGAGTGGGTCTTGGCACATTCTTTCCAGTGCCAGATTCTTTTGCTCAAAAGTGTTCATGTGGTGAGGAAAAAAAGGACTTGCATTTTTCAAACAGGCTTTATTCTTTTCAGACTGTCAACATTTAAACAAACATAATCATCTGTTTTGTCATCATTCTTGAGTGCAAATAACTTCTGAGGAAAGGTTTGCCCCATTTTACAAAAGAAATTTTACAAAAGAAAGAGCGAATGGGCTTCATGGTTCCATTCTTTTATTGATGTCCTCATTTCTGTAGGATAACGCATGAAGCCAGAACCCCACATCTTTTTCCCTGCCCATCAGGAATGGTAGAAAATTTGCTGCTATAGCTCCCTGCTGAAGCTCATCAACTCCCGTCAGCCTAAGAAAACCATCTTTGCAAGCAGAGCTTCTTATAGGATTGCTCACGAAACTATTTTGGGAATGAATGAGTCTGGTTTGCTTAACTAGATTAAATAACCTTAACAGCTCTGGTCCATTTTAGCCTGCCATGGGTTAGGGACCTGTCCCATGAGCAGCACAGTCAGCAGGTGCCTGGGGTGGTATCTGGTGTGAGACATGGAGTGGCCGCAGAAGGTCACTGGCTTCACAAGTACTGCCACATCTGGAGCCTGTCTCAATGAACTCCAAGCAAAACAGAGAGGAAAAAAATATGTAATGCAGTAGCCAAAGGAGAAGGGTAGAGGATGCTTCATACCTCTCAGCTAAGGTCCATACCTCAAAGGAAGGTGCTGTTTTGCAATTCATGGACAAAAAAGAATCAGATGGGATTGACTGAAGAAATACGTCACAGCAGATTATTTGCCCTGATTCAGCATTTACCAATTTAAATTTCCCAGCACTCACAAATAAGCAAAAAAAAAAATTAACAAAATAAACCAAATGTTTTCATTTTGACCCAAATGCCTTTTTACTCCATCCAGGAAACCAAAATTAAATTAACTTTCAATTTCTTGTGTTAGCATGTATGTTACATACAGTTTTTCCTTCTCCTTGCATAGCTTTTTCCTTTTGCTGTATTAAAAATCAGGAAAATAAAGTATTAAATGGGAAAATTCTAATTTTACTTTATTTGCTTTTTCCCACTTCCACATTTCAGAAGACTTAAGAAATGTGTTTATTCTACTTTCTTTCCACTTTACAAATCTTTTGCCAATGTTTTTCAGGTGAAATAAGAAAGAACTGTTTGAGAAAGAAGAAGGTTACTTCTAATATGTTTTAAACCCTTTCATTTCCCACATGAATTTGATGTTAATATAAGACAAAGAAATAAATTAAAAAAGGGAACGTGATAAAGCATAATACTTTTCCTTCTCTTCAGTTTCTAAGCAATTCAGAACAGCTTTTTTATAACACATTTTGATTTTTTCAGCAAAGAAGAATGTCAAATCTGGTGTCAGGGGTTGATAGCATATCATATTTGCCACCCCAGCTTGAAGGCTGCTCTGTGGACATCCCCATCATCCAGTAGATGATAGAAGATCTCTCAGAGCTGGAACTCACAGGCCTCCTGTAATGAACTCAGCCTCTCTTGACTGTACTGGGAGCTAACAGACCAGACTTTTAACACAGGCATATGAATGCCTAAGCTTAAATAGGTGAATATCCTCTTTATCTGCAAATTACATGCCTCTTCAACCAGGAAAATATCACAAGGGATATTTTCCTACTGTAGGTTGTGCTGACAGTGTTTCTGGTTCCTCAAAAGTGTCCCAGGCATGTCCCTTCATTTATAGATAGACTATGATGATAATCCTTCTTCTTGGTGTTTTCAGAACTCCTTACAAATATATTAATATCATACAGTAAGCATAACTGTTGCTTGACACCCTAGCACAGTATTTTTCTGTTACCTTCTCCAAAGACCAGACTTCATTCAATGAGGATCATGCCTTCTCAGAAATGCACTACTGAGAACTAGAATAAGGACATCCTTTTCTTCTTGCACTTGTTTCAGATAAGGATAAAACATAATTTTCATCATGACTAACTAAGGTGGTCTCTGCATGTAAATCTTTCTGCTGCGTTCAGAGAAGGAAGATCTGGTGATTGCTGTAAGAGGAGTTTTGCACGCACAGGTACAGTAAAGAGGGCAAATAAAGTAGCAGATTGCAAAAGCAGAAGCATGTAGTATAAAGCAAATTTTTATGGCCAACTGTAAAGAACTGGTGAAACGCAATACATCTGGAAAGGATTATGACCCAGAAACTAGTAAAAGCTGGACCGCCATGAGGTCCTGACCATGCCTGACCTCTTCAGATTTTACAGAAATACTGAACTGATCCTAGGTAAGAGGAGAGGCAAATACTTGAACTATTGTCTTGTTCTAAGTCTTTGTGCCTCAACAAAAGTTTGGCAGGGGTTCAACTGAAGGATTGTGCAGTAGAGCAAAACTTCACTACACCAATGGTTACTCTCAGGATCTGGAATACATGTTTTGAAGTGTTTTATAAAATCTTATATCCATCAGATATCTGGTAAGATCAGAGCTTTGAGAGCTTTGCTGAATGAAAGATTTTTCCCTGAAATAGCTGGATGGAAGACTAAATATCTCCTTTCCAGTACCACTTCTTAACAGTATATTACTAGGATATTTATAGATGTTTCCTCTACAGACATCGCATAGAAAACCACTGTAATAATTTTCATTAAAGATATCTTTCAACAATAGGCATACTGGGGAGAGTAAATGATCTTCTGCGTAGTATGAGAGCTCCTCTTGTTATGTCTAATGTTATTGTCCTCAAGGCTGGTCAAAACTCTGTGTTCAGAGAACTGTACCTGTGGCTGGGTACAATAAAAATCGTCAACACTAAAACTCAAGAAACAGAACCAAGACATAATACCTTGGATGTTGTGTGCAGTATGTCCATTCAATTTCCTGAAGGTTTTCAGTTTCAGGGCAATTTCCTGATAGCTTTAAGTTTTAGCACTTTCAGGTACAGTTTCTGTTACAAAAAAAATAAAAGGAAAGAAAAGAAAGCCTAGAAAGCAAAGTAAATGGTACTTTTTCACGAGGGAATGCTCAGTTACAACACAGCAGTCTATCGTGAAACAATACTGTGTGATTGCATCACAATCTGTTTCAGTATGATTTATGTGCTCCTGAAAAACTCAGTGCCATGCTGTAGGAAATATAATGTATTATTTCCAGGCAAAACACTTTATTAACTCGCAGTTAAGGTTAAAAAACAACTAGTGCCTATTAGATCAAGGATCTCTTTAGAAAACGCTGGAATACAGCCATGTGAAAGTCTACGATTTTAAATTTAAGTTTCATTTTACAGAAGAATACTAAAAAAACTAAAAATACTAAAATATTAGAAGACATGGGGTCAACATTTGCAGTTTATTTATTGTGGTTTTTGATCCTGTTCTTCAAGTAAATAGAAATTTTCACTTATTTGTAGGAACAAATTCTTTGAAGGCAGACAGAAACCCTACAGTATTGATTGATGCCTTGATTCATGTTGTCATTGATCTTAAAATATAGAATATTTTTCTCTTAGAATGGATAATAGCTCTAAATCCTCCACATATTCCTGTAGTCTCTCCTTAATACCAGAAATGAGTTCTAAAACCTATGAAAGGTTTTATCTTCTAGCATGAGAATAGGTCTTTGTCAATTCTGCTGTGACTTTGTAAGTTAGGT
>JANHGB010010623.1:4612-15388 GCA_026283785.1 Coracopsis vasa
CTGTAGTTTGGCCCTTAGATCTGCTCCATCTTACAAAGGAATTCGTAGAATCATAAAATCGTAGAATCAACTAGGTTAGAATTTTAAGATCAAGTCCAACTGTTCCACAGCACTGCCAAGGTCACCACTAAACCATATCACTGGGGGCCTCATCTACAAGCGTTTGTGAACACTTCCAGGGACAGTGATTCCACCACTGCCCTGGGCAGCCTATTCCAATGCCTGAGCACCCTTTCCATGATGGAATTGTTTCTAATCTCCAGCCTAAACCTCCCCTGGTGCAGCTTGAGGTAATTTCTTTTTGTCTTATAGTTTGTTACTTGGGAGAAAAGACCAACCCCCACCTAACCACAACCTCCTTTAAGGTATTTGTAGAGAGAGATAAGGTCCCCCCTGAGCCTTCTCTTCTTCAGACTACAACCCCACTCTTCTCCAGAACAACCCCAGTTCCCTCAGCCATTCCTTGCAAGACTTATTCTCTAGACCCTAAATTGAACCAAAGTTTCACTGGAGGATGTCACAGAAACAATTTTTTTAGTTCTTCCATCCCAAACTTACTGAGTAAGTGTCAGGAAAAGCAATGGAATTATATGAGGAATCCAACAATGGATTTATTATTTTTCTCCTTTTTCTTTCCTGACTAGCAGGGCATCATCTACTAAGTGCATATTGTTGCAGAGCCCAATTTTCACTACTCAGTGACTTGTCACTTGAAATTACTCAGTCTTCCCCAATACTTAGTAGGGAGGGACAAGAATTTCTAAAAGACAATTCATCCCACCTTTGATGCTGACTTTAGCAGAACTGGTGTCACTCTCAAAACATACTAATTCTGTTTTCATTGACTATGGAGACAGAAAACAAGCTCAGCTAAAACACCCAGCTTTTAAACAGGGAAGGTTTGATGAGGTGTGTCCCACCCATATTCCAATACCCTGAATATAATAAATATAATAAAAAAGGCCTGGCCCAGCCTCCATAATCCTAATTTGCTTATAGATGGGTTGTTTGTTAATTAACCACTGCAATATTTCTGCCAGAAGTTATACATAAGTTATGAGACTTTGAGATGGCCCCAAGGGATTACAAGAACAATAATCCTCACAAAGGGTGTTCAAATACTTTTTGTGTGTGTTTTTAAGCACTTACCAAACCCTCCTTAGTAGTTTACGCATGAAGTGGTGTGTCATTATTGTAATATAACTATGTGGTTGGATTTAAACAGCCCAGTCTTTTGAAATATGTTTATTAAATTGTACTGGTCAAGCATACTCTTCCTGCTCTCTTTGCCAGATCACAATTTCCAACCTTAGGTTTTCAGCTGATTTTCTTTTATACTTCAGGTTTTTATTTATTTGTTCATATAGAAGCTCCTTCAGGGCTGATGTTGTATTAATTCACAGCCCCTTCACTGTTTGTGGAACAAAGATCTGCAACACCTGTTTTGAGAGCTTTTCCAAGGGTTTTCATGGTCTAACTACAAGTGTTCTACCCCTCTTTTGTGTTTTAAACACATGCTCAGCTTCCTAAAGCGATATATTTAACAAGTTGCCTGTAATCTGGCAAAGAAACTCTTTAACTTTGTTGACCAAATATGAAGAAACTGAACAACTGGGTTGTCTGGGATATAATCTGGGTGATTTTTAAAAGTACTTTGCAATGTGTCTTTTGATTTTTCCTCTGAAAAATGCATGCTGGTCCTGTCCAAATCTGAATTTCAACTTCAGATAAGGATTGCTGATTTTGCAGGAAAAACACCATAGTTTGTATCAATTATACTTTGTCTAGCATAGGTAAGGAAGAAAGAGAGAAAACCTGCATATTAAAGCAGATGGCAATTATGATTAACATTTGAGCCACCACTATTATGTCGACCAATAGAAGAAGAGGAAAAAAAACAAAGCCAGCATAATTCCTCCTGTCATTCTAATGTATTTAATGGACCATTACCAGGAATGAATCTTGCCAATTAAGTGCTAAGATGAAAGAAATACTTGTTTTGTAATTTGCATTTTACACATCATGAGAATTTGAACCAACTAATACACATAAATATTGAGCAAAACTGTTACATCATTGTGAGGTGAACCACCTGTGATAAATGTGGGCTGGGGTTAATGGGAGCCTCAGGTTCTCCAGACAGTTTGAGGAAATGCATAAAAAGTCCCTCCTCAAAGCTGCTTTGCATTTATTTCTATTGCCTTCTTCTTCCCAGAGCCAGCTGTTTGCTAGATATCAAATTGTTCTTTTTCTGTAGATTGAGTTTGCTTCTCTTTTGTCATTTATGAGAAAGCTTTTATGAGGAGCTATTATATTCAGGTTTTAAGGACTAAGATCTCCACTAGCTCAAATCTGAGCTAGAACCTATTAAACAGATACCAAAACTCTGTAGTCCTGCTCTGTACTCCTGCATAAAGGCCTCAGTAGCAAATGTGTTTAACAGAGGATATGTCTTCTTGATACTTAATTACTTGGTCTTTCAGCTGCTGTTTCAAATTTGTTTGTATGGAAGAAAGCCAAATCTTGAAAGAGATGTGAGTAAAGCTGCCTACTCACAGCAAAAAGGCCATCTGGGGTGTTAGGAATCAGGTTAGCCTTTGGAAATTCATTCAACAATGCATTAAACTTCAGACCATGTGGAACTGCCTTTTATCACAGACAAGGTACAGGATAAAAGCAACCATTTGTCAGAGGAAGCTTGTGACCTTCTATATTCCTGTATTGCCACTACGCAATTAACCATCACTGAAAAAGAATTTTTTTATAGAGCTTATACCAATTTGAGGAATTACATCCACAGCTGCAAGGAGATCATGGGGGGAGGGCAAGGGAGGAGTAGTTACAATTAGGTGGAATGGATCTGGAACTAAATTAATGTTGCAGAGAATACAGACTGCTGTACCTTTCCCATTTCCAGGAGATTTAGGCTTTTCTTCCTGTTCCAGAGGAGTCTGTGCTGTGTTACATTTAGTCATGTTTCCAGTTGACCAATTCATGTCCAGTACCAGTGTCAAGAGCTCCAAGGAACTGATTGCCCTGACCTGAGGGCAGTGGCTCAGTCACCATGCACTGTCATCACATTGCCAGCCCAGATGCTTAATTTCTTCCTTCAGGACAGGATCTCTGTTAGCACCCATACTTTAAGGGCTCCTTTTGTTACAGGAGATTTTGTTATGGTCATCTTTACCACAATGGATTGTCTTGCAGATTTTAAGGTCCTGACAGCAAGTAGAATATCCCTTCTGGCTGTTTTAAAACTGGATACCACTGTGGAATGTGTTGGTCTTGCAGGAAGAGCTATTGAATTTACCAGAGACTACTAAATAAAAACAAATAGAAGGCAGATTTATAGCTGACTTCTTAGGTAATGAATGCTGAGAATTGTGTGGTATGCACTGTCCAGTTACAGAGAGTGGAGCTGGGCGTGAGCAGCAGCACTTGTGGTTTTTTTTCTTCATATTCTGCTTTCAGGTTCTGGTTGCAATTTGTTTGCACACTGCTACATTATGCTTGGCCATGCATCTTACTGTAGTAAAATATGTAGCCTAAGATCTTCTAGCAGCTGAATCACTTAAAGAAAACTATCTTGCAAGATAAGCATCTGCTTGAGTAAAGAGATGGTTATGTGCTTTACTGATAACCTAAAAAGATATGCCATGTATAGAGCAGTAATTTTGTTCAGTTTTAGGCTACCTATATAATATTTACAAAGTCCTATTTGTTTTTAATGTATACATAACATAAATGGAACCAAAGAAGTCCCAAACATACGAACTCAATCAAAAATTATTATGCACATGGTCCTTATCTTGATTTTGAAGAAGTGTCATTTGCACACAGCCAGAATTTTGGAGTGTGAGACAATTTAATAGCACAGGTATGGGCTGGTCTAAGCTAGAGAAACACAGAATATGAAATTCATTTTATAGCATTCACCAATCTTCCAGTAAGAGCTGTGGTTGTGAAATTACTTGTATGACATTAGATTAGAAGTCTGCAGTGGAATACACCAGGCCTTAATTTTCAGAGTGTGAACAGCCTCTTGTAGTTCAAAGAACTATCTCACAAACTCATAAATGGGGAGTCTAATAAAGTAATGTGTAAAGAGGGTTGCTGTTCAACTATGGCCAGCACATTGAGCCCATGTTGTTGCAATTCGGTAGTGAAACAGGCCTAGCAAGGGCTGCTCATGGAGACTTTCACTATGAGGGCAGGGTTTGCACAATATTACTGCAGCCCTATGTATAACAGGCAGCTTTATCCAGAAAAGCTGGCAAGTTCAGAATGGACGAGAATGCAAAACCGCAACACACTTATTTTAAATGATGCAACAGAATTTTAATGAGAATGAAAAGAACAAAAGTATATTGCAATATCAAGAATGTATATCCAAGATGTCAGAGTCAAATGCATTTTGAAAGACGCTGTTAAATGTCTCACTGAATTCAAGCACAAGTATGATCAAGTTGAGGATAACAAGCAATTGAACCCATGAAGGTTATCAGGAAAGAATTCAAAAGAAAAAAAGAGAGGTGTGGAGCATGCAGAAGACGTTGCACTGAACAGGATTTGTGAGAGTTGTCATTCCTCTGCTCACTGGTGAATCTGCATTTTGCACACTATTCAGTGGATTTTTCTGTTGAGTTTACCAGAAGCCACAGTTGCCACGGAGGTACCTGTTGTGCCAGTAGGAGTAAGGGCTGGAGTAGCCAGATCCATAGAGTCTACCATAGCCATACAGACCCCCACAACCCAGAGAGCCCCCATAGCCATAGAGACCACCATACCCCAGGGAGCCATACCCTCCGTATCCATACAGACCTCCATAGCCCAAGGAGCCATAGCCTCCATAGCCATAGAGACCTCCATAGCCCAGGGAGCCATAGCCCCCATATCCGTAGCCCCCATAGCCAAGTGAGCCATAGCCTCCCAGGCCTCCATAGCCCCCAACGAAGGGTGCTCCAGAGGATCCCACGACTGAATCCTGGGGGAAAGAGCTGAGGATGGGGCCAGGGAAGGTGACGACCACTGGAGGTGGCTGGATCACAGTGGTGGTATCAGGGCACTGACGGACACAAGGCTCATTGCAGGTGTCAGCGAGGGGCTGGGGGCGAGCAACGCCGCAGGCAGAGCTGGAGACCAGGTCGTAGCAAGACATCTCGTAGGGATGAAAGTCAGTCTGTAAAACATGGTTGTTTATGTTAACATCAGAAAATATCAAACATTAGAACATGATGAAGCAGTCCAATAGCATATTACTCATAAATCTAGGATGAAAACCTATTTTTTATTGCTATTCCACCTAGCACTGTAATCTGGAGGCTAATTTTGACTTTGTCATCCTCATGTCATGTACTTTTTAATTGTATATTTGGTATTTCCAGATGAGATAATTTTGATGATTTCTACTTAGTAAGTTTCATCTTCCCTGTTATAAACTCAGCAGAACTCTGCTAAATGCAGCCACATACAACCATGTACATGAACTATTCTTAACCTTTTAAAATAGTCAAGGGACTCTTTGAAGCACTAAAAAGTTACAAGTTTGGGATTCAAAACTGCGTTTTCTGGAGCCTCTCTTTACAGGACCCAGTAACAAATGAGAAACCAAACACTATTTCAGCAGCAAACAATCTACAGACCACTGGCAGCCTGGCAGTAACTGAAGAGGACTTGATCCTAAGTTTAAATCAAGAGTTCTCGACAGCAAGGTAAGCTTAGAGAAGTTTGAGAGAAATCTGACTTACCCAGTTCACGAAGGTGAGCGAGGTTGAGAGAAGTGAATGGAAAGACTTAATGCAGAGGGTTTTTATACAGCTCCGGTGATTGCCTGGAGGACATCAAGCATCCTTTGCGTGAGCTCATAATTAGGTACCAACCCCAAATTGTAGGACACGTAGTTCCTCAAAGTGCTGAAACTGTTTTTGCTTATTGCTTGTGCGTTGCAGGCATTTCAAGCCCACACATAGCGTGACGTGCACACTCCACCACAGACCTCTCTATTATTTACTGTCTTTATATGTGGAATTACATTTTATTATTCCATTGCTCTCTTTAACATTAAGGGAGGATTTAAGCTGACTTAAGATTCCTGCATAATTAGGATGACAGTCATATCTTTTGACCAGTGACAGGTCTTTTAGTGTAATCAGCAGTATACAAGGAGACAAAATGCAATTTCTTTTAGGATCTCAAATAAAAGCTGGAGACAACAAGGGTGGGAACGTTCCTCCTACAGGCTTAGCATTTCTACCTCCAGCTACTCAACACAAGGCAAACACAATAGTTGTGAATATCTCTTAATGACTCTTGGACAGCTCTCTACTAGTTGTCTTTCAGTCTTGGGAACAGAGAAATATTTCAGCTGGAAATCCCAAGTGTATGGAAACTGATTTTTTTTGAGAAGTTTCACTGAGCTTGGCTTTCCTTCCTTTATATTTTATCATGTTTTCTTCTCCTACTGTTATGTGTTAGAGAGACATACCTAGGAACATAGGACTAAGAGAAGCAAGTACATCAGGCAACAAGACATGGCTACTGAAAGGGACTGTAGCCCTGACACAATGAACACATTGTACCCTGTTTTGGTTTGGTGTTGGTTGGTTGAGGGTTTTTGGTGTGTTTTTGTGGGTTTCTTTTTCTTGTTTGGTTGGGGTTTTCTTTCCTTAGTAGTTCATGGAACATCAACAAATCTCTGCTTCTAGACCAATGTGCCCTTTCTTTTTTGTTAAAGACAAAGAAATTAAGGTCCAGAAAGTGTTATAAACCATAAACTGATTATGGAAAGACCACAGTGACGTTAACTTACCAATTTAAAGTGATAATCTCTCAATAGTTGGGTGTATGCATCCACTTACTTTATATACTTTTTATATTATTGTGACACAGTATGTATAAGCTAGTAATGGGTGTTCATGAGGTATTTGAAAAATCCCTTGGAATGTTCTCATAAAACTTTCAGATGACTTTTTGCAGTATTGCAGCTCAGGAAATCTCCATATGTATCACCAGATTTGGAAAAGCTCATAATTAAGAAATAATATGTAGTCTGAAGATAACCATGTTGATGATTATGATAACCATGATAATAATATAGTATTACAACAATGGCATAAACAAAGAAAGAAACCTCAGCAAAAGCCAGGATTTGCCTTTCCCAGCTGATTCCCACCTCATAATTGCTCTTTACTGAAAGATACCACCAATGTTGGGGTTAGCTGCAAGGTCAGTTGCAGACCAGGACCAACATATTAATTCAATGTACACATTGATTATTTCAGTCTTTCAATCCTGAGCATTAAAAATGTAAATACCTCTCCATTCAGAACTAAATTCAGCTTTATGCTGTAATTTGAGGGTCAGATAAAACCTAAGGCTGTTTTGGACATCTGCCACTGTGTGTTTGGGAATGCTCACAATACAGTTTGATTCAGAGAATACTGGGAATCCTGCAGGGATTCCAATATGAACTGTATCAAAATAATAATCAAAATAACCCTAAGCAAACAAAAAATATTGCCCATCTTCCTGAGGATTTAATGATCATAGAATCAAAAACATGATAGACTGTGTTTTATTTTTAAGATAAATTCTTATGTAATGGACTTTGAAAGAAACACCTCACCACAGGTTTTCTTCTGATAAATGGCTGATT
The DNA here is from genome assembly GCA_026283785.1 of Coracopsis vasa. NCBI lineage: Eukaryota > Metazoa > Chordata > Aves > Psittaciformes > Psittacidae > Coracopsis > Coracopsis vasa. The sequence goes on from JANHGB010010623.1 coordinate 12,267, forward strand.
ACCATTTTCATATAAGACAGCAAAAGAAGAATATCCGTATATAAGCAGCTTACTATATGGTGCAACTCTAAAGAGAATAGAAAACTGATATTAATTTCATGAATCATGTTTTAGGATGAAAGATGCATCAATTTCACCCATCACTCTTTTAGATGAAAGAACCGCATGTGATGTAATGTGTGTGTTATGTTAATGATAATTGAAATCAAGTCATAAACAAAAACAAAGCGCAACAATTTCATCACTTTGTGGAGCTATCAATACAAAAAATGTGCCATGTCAACTAATTAGATCCACATTCACGAAACCAGCTTCTCATCCCTCAGGCAGTCTAAACTGTATAAAAGCTCTCTCCACTCAGGGTTATTCCAGCTTCTTCTCTTCACTCCTTCTCAGCTAACTGGGTAAGTCTGAATCTGCTCTTTCCAGGTACTGGAATAGTTCTTTGCTCTACAACTTAATCTAGGATGGCCTTTTCCATTTAGAACTAGTGGGTAAAATTTCAGGTAAAAAGGCAAATCTTACAAAAATGATGAAAGGTGTTATGGACAGCTCTTCTCTGCCTTCAGGGTTGGCATTTCATTGCAAAGCAACCTGGAAGTTTCTTGATATGGCAGAAAACTAAGTTCATGATTAGGCCATTTCCAACAGCTGAAGAAATGGTGGGACTAGTTCAATATGCATTCTTCTTCTCTGTATGGTTATATGGGTAACTGGAAACGACTTGAAAAAGTTTAAATCTTCATGGTTCACAAGGACCGTGCTGAGCTGAGAAGCAGAACTTCCATTATCTTCAGTTTATTCTATTACAGATCGCTTAAAGTGGTTTTATATTAATTCAAGATAATTGGGCATGGATATTATCAGAGATCAGGCACTGGCTAAGGTAGAGTATCACACAGAGGAATTGAGAGCTGTTGGAAATGCTCTCCAAGAAATGTATTTAAGAGAAAGAGGCATCATGAAGGGAGTTTAAGGAGCTGACAGGGATTTTTGTGTCAAGGGGGGGGAACTTGTTTGGAGTGAGAAGTTTTTCAAGAGAGTTCAGAACTCAGAATCAAAACACTATGTTGTTAAGCTAGTTGTAAGTATCTCAGTACACTGATTCAGTGAGTGGAAACTAGGGACAATAATCTTTGTAATTCCATTGTAATGTTCTCATCAAACAAGTTACAGAGCCAAATGAGTAGGCAATGACTTATAATCCCTTTTCTGACAAGTCTCAGCACAAAGGAGATCAGTGAGAAGGAACAGCTAGAGTAATGAAATCCAGCATAACAACGCATTCCACTCTTGGAGTCCCAGTACTTGCTGATCTACTGAGTCACCAAAACATCTGAGTAAAGAATTTTGCAGTTCTACTTCAATTTTAATTTCTAATAGACATCAGTTACTTGGTGTAGTTCAAAGCGCTCTTCTCTGAGGAAAGGCAGTGAACTCTATAGCACTTTGATGTATGCAAATAATTCTTGTACTTGGTAAAATCAACTCTTTTGTAGATTGACCTCCACCCCTACGAGATGTCTTGCTACGACCTGGTCTCCAGCTCTGCCTGCGGCGTTGCTCATGCAGAGCTGCCAAACTCTGCTCCGCCGGCTGCACCCGCTTGATCCGCATCTCGACATCTCGGAGCATGGAGAGGTAGGATATCAGCTTCTCGTCGTGCTCCAGACACATCTTCTTGCTGAACATGATCTGCAGAATCAAACAGCAACACAAAACTTGGAATTTAGAGAGAAGAAAACAAAGGATTCTTCTTCTTTTCTTCCAAAGAAAGAACCCATTAACAGCATTCCACTTGATGGACTTGCCCCTTGCTGGCCTTATCTACACGATTTACTACAGGGAAAATAAACCACGTGGCTCTTTTCCCAACATAAATGGCAAGAGATGTCTGGAGTTACAGTAAAAGTGCCAAAAAGAGTCCTACTTATTAGTCATTTATAAGTAATGCTCCAGCAGAAAGAAGCCACAACCGAGCCCCGAGTGTTTTCAGTCAGACATCACCAGGTCCTTTGCCAAATCCATTGCAGCTGATGCTGCAGCATCAAGCTCAAACATTCACCCCTCACGTTCTGGCTGTGCTGAGGACCTGGGCCACATTTAACATCAAACCTACACAAAGAGCTCAGAGAAAACTGTGGAAGTAGCAAAAAGCATCAATTTACCTGGGCTGGTCTCGTGGATTCCCTCGAGGTTTCCAGCAGCTCCCCCTCCACTATCACAGGCAGGAGCAAGCTCCGGTCGCCAGGAACCGGCTGCCTGCTCCTCTCCTGGGCTGTTTCTCCTTGGGATCTTGGGGGAGCAGGGGCACCTTCTTGGCCTGTGCTGACCTCCGCTGTTGGCTCTTGCTGTTTCTCTTCTCCAAGCTCAAGGACTGCAGCAGAGGTTTCCTCAGCTTCCCTGGGTTCCTCTCTGATAAGGAATTCCTGGGGCAGTTTGTCTGCTGCAGGGGCTGTGCTGGACACATCACTGGTGGCTTCCACCTTGGTGTCTTCCTGGGTCATCCTCTCCTCCAGGCTCAATGCTGCTGAGGAATCCTGACCATTTCTGGTCCCAGTTCCCATCACCTCTCGAGCTCCCTCATGCCCTGGGGGGACAGGGGACACCTGAGCCCCGCTGAGGTTTTCTTTATCTTCCTCAGAGATAATCCTGGTGCTGGTTTCATGTTTTCGTTCTGGTGTGCTCAAGACCAAGTCCTTCTCCTTCTTCCCTGGGATTTCTTTGGAAATCAGAGAAGGAAGGGACTGCTTTTCTGGCTGAGCGCTGTCTCCTCCACTATCAATCTGCTTTGCTTTCTTTTTCTTCCTCTTCTGTTTCTGGGTGGGTTTTAGCTCCGTTTCACTTGTTCTCTCCTGATCAACTGGACCTTCTGCACCCAGTCTCGGGGCTTCTCCTTCAGTGGGTTTGAGAGCTCTCTCACCTGCAAGCTCATCTCCTCCAGGCTTTGTAGGGATGCTGGTCTCAGGGGGTTCTCCAGACTCTGCAGGACTCACCTCTTCCTTCCCTCGACCCACAGTAACGGATGCCCTTGGGGCTGCTGGCCTTCTATTTTGCCCCAGTTACAACTGAATCTTTGAGTACTATGCTACATGCCTGATGGTGTGATCACGAAAAGGAAG
>JANHGB010010628.1:0-24808 GCA_026283785.1 Coracopsis vasa
ATCAGCTTCTGTCGGAAGATATATAAGGGTGCTTGTAAAAATAAACTAGGTCTTCGATCTTTCATCGGAGTCCGTGTTGTCAATCCCCTCAAAAATGCACATGCATTTTAGGATTATGGTGAACACTTTTGGTCAGCCCTGCTGGTCTCACCAGCAATTACAGTTTTCATAATTATTTTGGGGAAGAAAAAGTATGATTTCCAGAGCTGTTCCAGCATTGCACAGCATAAGGGCTGGTTGTGCCTTAGTAGTTAGCCACCATTCCTGGAAAGTATAGTCTAGACTTTGGAGACAACGTTCCTCCAAAGGATTACCACATTTCCACATGCTCTATATTGTAAAGCAGAGTCTGATAAAACATCCTAATCCAAGGCAAATTCCACATCTATTAAAACAAGTCGTGTGTTCAGTACCTGAAAATATAAAAAATTGCTCATAGTAAAAGGAAATCAAGCTTCTGGGCATCAGGATGGGAAACTTCTCTTGTTTGTGTTTATACTTGTCTGAGCATTTGCTCTTAATCAACACTTGAAAGAAGAAATTGATTTACAAAACAGAATTTCAGATGAAGTAATTAAACAAAAAGCTAAAATAAGAATAAACAAAAGGAGCGGCTTCTTTAAAGTACCAGTAGGATGAACACGAAAATACAAGAATACAATTAACTAAAGTACTCATCAGAGAAATGTTTGATTCATTTTAGGATGAAAGAATATTTAACAGGGCTCCATTAAAGCTAAAATATATTGACTGTTTCTGTGGGACTACTATACCAGTGCAAAAAGAATGAACAGTAATGCTTATGAGTTGAACTTAATTTCATTGTCTTGAAGTATGTCTTGCTGTCAGGGTATGTTTGCTTAAGGTACATGTCACAGACAGAAACCGTTACCCTCAAATGGGTCAGGTCTACATCCAGTGCTTTAATGGAAATGAAGTGATTTTGTAGTTCTTCAGGAGGCACTTGAAATGCTACGAAGTAGTTTAGGATGTTCATTCCATTAAAGGAAAAAAGAATCTTCTGTGAAATTAATTTTTTTTCATGATATTAATCTACCAAAATTACTGTTAGCTGCAAAATCCAACAAGTCTTCAGTGTTTTTTAGAAGATTAGTATTTGTGAAAATTACAAGGATGTTTTACAACTTGTTAACAGCGATTAGAATTAGTTCATGAAAATAAAAAAAAGTTATTTGAACTATTGTACTTGTTTTTGTTGGGATTTTCTTCATATTAGCTAATTAGGTTCTGCTTTGGATTTGTGCTGAAAGCAGTGCTGATAATTCAGGGATGTTTTAGATATTGCTGAGCAGTGCTTCCAAAGAGTCAAGGCCTTTTCTCCTCCTCACACCACCAGTGAGTAGGCTGGGAGTGCACAAGAAGGGGGTATAGCTGGGAGAGGTGACCCCAACTGACCAAAGGGATATTCCATGCCATATGGTGTCATGCTAGCACATAAAGCTGGGGGAAGAAGAAAGAAGAAGGGAAGACATTCAGAGTGATAGTATTTGTTTTCCTAAGTAACCATTACACATGATGGAACCCTGCTGTCTTGGAGATGGCTGAACACCTGCCTGCTGATGGTAAGAAGTGAATGAATTTCTTGTTTTGCTTTTGTTATGTGTATGGCTTTTGCTTTACCTGTTAAACTTAGTCTCAACCCATGAGTTTTCTCACCTGTGATTCTCTCCTCCATCCCACTCGGGGAAAGTGGGCAAGCTGCTGTGCGGTGCTTAGTTGATACTGATACAGGATGTTTCTTTTTGGAGGTATAGTCCTGTTAAACTGCTTATGAACATTTAAATGAGTCTGTAAACACTCACATGCGCACCCACAATTGCCTGCTATGTTCAGCTTCAAAATCTATATAGAGTAGGTACAATAAAATAATTTTATAGTATGCAATTCTAGGCCAAAAAAAAATTTCTGCTGTCCTGTGCTTGCTTAAATCTGCAATTTTTTAAAATTATTCTTGTACTGGGTCAGATGAAATTTTTTCTTCAGAAAATCCACAAGGGAAAGGTAATGTCAGTTCATTTGCAGAATAACTGCTGGCTCTCAAGCATGGTATAACCTCCTTGAACCTTTCTTGGAGGACTACGCACATTGATGTCCATCTTAAAGACCCATTTCTGTCATGCCGCCTACAGTGAATTGAATTAACATACATCCTGCTTCTGTTCTCCTACCCTTAACCAATATCTCATTCCCTATTGGTTCAGATTTTTGAGCATCTTGAAATGGGGACTGTCTTTGAGGTTTCTGGAAGGCTTGTGGGACAGCGTATGTGCGCAGGAATTAAATGAAAGTGTTTGTATTTAACCAACTCCAGCAGGTACCAAGGATTTAATAAAGTGAGGAGCTTTACTCAGTGTAACAAAACATTTTCTTGCTGTCTCTTGAGTTGCATGGTGCCTGTTTCTTCTGTTCTGCCATAGCATGTATTATCATAAACATGAAAGAAAAACACAGCAAGCACTCCACAGCTTCTTATTTTGTGCTTTGTGTGCTCAGTGGTTGGATCACAGGGCTAGAAAGGATTTGAAGAGACAATTTAGATCACTGCTCTTTCTAACAGATAGTTATCTAACCAATGTATCTGTCTGTCCATCTTTCTATCCATTCAGTGGAGGTTCAGCAGAATATTTGATCAGTTTGTTTTGGTCTGTACCTATCGAAACCACCAGAAAGATGTCCTAATGATTAACTTAAATCCAAGCAGTTTACAACTGTTTCTTCTGCCCTATTCATAAGAATAGAGCAGGGAATTGTGATCCCATTATAATCAAAGTCTGCACTCCAGAAAGACATAGTACTGCCCTGCAGTTTCTACTAACTTGCTTTCCTCTGTTCTGTGTTGTAGGGTGTATGCAGGCTGGTATTGCAGGCCTTCTTGCTTTCTTTTAAGGCAGCATACACCTAGCTTTGGTTGCTGGCTTGTGTATCTCAAGCATATATGTAGAACAGGCTGATAATACAGACTATCTAGTTTCTAGTCTGCATTTAGAGTTGAAAGTGGTGACTAGAATTAAGCATTATATTTTACCTGAACTCTTCTACTCAGTGGGTTTAAAACCATTCCATATTTAAATCAATGCTTTCTAAAACAGAGATGTCTGAGCTAAGCCAATTGTTTTTAAGACATAATTATTTTCTGCTAAATTCGCTTTCATAGTTTGCTTGTGTTTTGGAGGGTGTGGGTTGGTTGCTTTTTTTAATTCCAGTCAGATACAAGGAAAAACTTTATCCCAGTCAAATATTTCAAGCAATGGAACAGGTTCCTAAGGGAGGTGGTACAGCCTCCATTCTTGGAGCTTTTCAAGACGAGAGTGAATAAAGCTGTGAGTACCAGCATTTAAGCTCATGCAGCTGACGATGCCATTAGCAGGAGGGTGGACTGGAAACTTTCTCAAGTCTTTTCTCACCTGGGAGGGTGGACTGGAAGCTTTCTGAAGTCCTTTCTGAGCTGAATTGTCCTCTGCTCCTATGACTCTTACAGAGCTTATCAGCTGAAAGGGCACATTTCCTCCCTCTGATGATAGAGAGAGAAAAGACATCCCCCTCCCAGTATGTAAAAACACTGTAATGTATGCTCTGGTTATCAAATTCACACAGTGTCTTCAGTGCAAGACAAATTTCAGTATACTCAACATCAAGAGAGGCATTTATGATGAAATAACTATTGTGAAGTGCTTATGAACAAAAAGCACAGGGGTGGAGGGCTTCAACTATCATGACAAGCCTTGTCTCCTGCCAGTGTAAACCTCTCTCTCCTTTACTAGCACTATGATTGAACTTCTTTCACCTTGTCACTATGTATATTGAGCACAGCTGTATTTCTTTGCAGCTGGTAATTTGTTGGGCTAAACAAGAAATTCTGTTAGTCTTTTTTCATCTCTTCTTGGGGGATAGTCTCTAATCACCCTCCTGCCTGCTCTGGATCTGGTCCTGACTGAGATGTGGGAAGTAGCTTTGCAGCTGTGTTCTAGAAGAGGCCTCAGCACTGTGCTCTGTTTTCTTTTAATTTCCAGGTGCCAAGACCCCAGCATTTCACAAGAGTTCCTCTGATTAGTCAATGAATGTCTGACTTTGCATTTTATATTATTCTCTGTCCTTCTCCCTCTCTCCTCTTAGCCAGTTCCTTATGTGTTTTGCCAATTTACCTAATCTCCATATTATTTGGTTTAGGTATCTTTTCAGTGGTATTATTTTGAATGCTTCATGCAGGTGCACATCAATTAGGTCTATCACATTTCCTTTGCCTGAATTGCAAGTCAAAACAATACAGTTGGCACAACAGCAAGTTGCCTATTGAGCTTGGTACAACCTCTCACACTGAATCTCACTGTTCTCTTCACCATCATGTTTTCAGTTACGCTTTTCTGCAGAATGTGTTCAAGAGCCTTGAGTATCATTGGGATAAAACTAATGGATCTGCTTGCTTGGCTCACCTTTTGCTCTTTCTCTGAAGTGTAAGTAAGATTTCAGCTCCTTTTTGGTCAGGCAGTGCCTCACTTCCATTTGATAGAGGCCTGTCCTATTTCACTTACACTTCATCTCTGTATGCTTCCATATATTCTGGAACAGAGACTATCTGGTCCTCACAGTTTAAGCACATTTGAATACTTTGATCTGTTTCTTTTTTGACAGTGACAACCTCCATTTCAGTACTTTATTCCCATTAGACAGCATGGGTTTTGCCTTAGACTCTTCTTTTTTTTTCTTATTGAAAACCAAAGAAAGTTATTAATTTTAAAAAAATCTAAACAATAATCTTAATTCCATTCTTATGGCATCTTAATGTATTTTCTTCTTTTTATGTTCTCTATTACAGGACTGAAGACATTTTTACTATGTAGAAAACATTTGATTTAGGATGGTTGTCAAATTATTCTCACACTTTTATCTCTAAGATGTAGTTTTCTCATGCTGCCTATATATCTTCTAGTGTGTATCTAATATCTCTTTAGGGATGATTATCAACCTCTTAGGGCTGGACGCCTTCTGAAGAAGTTGTTTCCTTTTCTTTAGAAAAAGATTTTAGATTATTTTGAATTTTTGAGTTAGTTTAAGTCCTTAGGCTTTTCAGTTCATATCAGGTACTAGTGCTCCTAATTTTTCAGGGTTTTTTGTTGTGTGATGGGTTTTTTGTTTGATTGATTTTTTATTATTTTTTTTAATTTAAAACCTTTCTTTACAGTCTGTTTTTATTTGCATTTCAACTATCCATAAGCAGAACCAACTCATGATCATCAGATATTTTCCATGGGAATAAAATTAATAACTGATAATTTAACCTAAATAGTATTGATTATTATTGGCTTAATATATATTTCAATCTGTATACATATTGGTTTTAGTATTTTGTTGGTCTATACATTGTGTAATATATATTTTGTTGTGTCAAAGCCCTCGAATTTTCTAAGGAAATAATGAAGCCCTACCAGTAATCCAGGAAATAACCAAACCCTACTGTTATTATTGACTTATTTCTCCAGTGTAAACCAGGGAAGCTACTGCTTTCTATAGCAATGCAGGAGTCCATTGCTGGTGTGCAGTAAGACCTTACAAGAGCAATAACTACTTCTTCCCCTGAGCAGTATGTCTGCAATATGCTGTATAATCCACTTGGTGAAAACAACAGGAGCAACACAGCAGCAGGCCACTGGTCTCTTGTTGCTTTAGATTGTCTGTTTTGGAATGTGTCTTCTGAGTAATATTAGTCACCTCAGCCTGTATCCCATGAGATTTGTAGTGGTCTTGTAGGAGAGTGTCTCTTACCAGACAGTGTTCTGTCTATTTTCATATTTATTTCTTCATAGCTTACCCAGTAATATATGTAAAATGCTACACACCACCACCATCTGTTTTCTCCTATTTTCAAATCCCATCATGATAGCTGCTATCTTTCAGTTACCTGTTTTCCCATCCTATATTTTATTTCTAGTTCCTCTTTTCTATACCCAAAGTGCACTGTGTTGTTTTACAAAAATTACGTGTTTTTTCAGCCTTGCCCAATGTAATCTCATTGTTCACCTTCTTTTTACTTTGACCTCTATTAATGCTTTCTCGCTCTCTTTCCCCTTGTCCTTTGATGTTAATATTCTGTGTATTCTTGCATTATCTGAGTATCTTCTTCCATTTAAAAGGAATTTAAAAAATCACTCACATAATTTATAGATCAATGCTCTTCTTTTCCACTCTGCCAGCTTTGATTTCAGAGGAGTGAGACACTGGTTGTTGTGGAAAGTCTGCCAGCTGGAGTCCTCTTTCTTGCCTGGACATCTTGGAAGGATCCTTGCAGAAGCAACTGTGAGCTATCTGTAGATCTATGATAGCTTGAGGCCAAATTTGTCCCTCTCTAGGGACTAGAGTAGTTTAACTGAAAATGATCTGATTCCTTTTTGTCTGTGAGATCATATTTCTCCTCCAATTTTTCTTGGTCAAAAGGTGTTTCCAATTCTTGAATTACCTGCTGTCTTTCATGTTCTTTTATATTTTGAGTATTTGGCCTCCAGCTGCATCCAAACTCCTCTGATTCTTCTGTGAGCATAGTCAGGCCACATTTCACACAGTAATATATATCCACCTATCTTGAACTTTTATGAAAAGAAAATGTGATGGGACAGTATCTAAAAAGCTACTTAATATTAGCGTGTGTATTTATTTCAATATATTTATTTGAACCTTTTACATTTATTTGTATTGCTCTATAAAATTCAGTGTTTGTGAGAGCTTCAAAGGAACAACAAGGTGGATAACACTCAATTAAAAAAGAAATAAACTCCCTTGGTAACAACTTGTAGCTGTTTTTCAGCTATTTGTAAATGTTGGGGTTTTGTAGGTGGGAAGATCACATTTCAACAAAGTATTAAAGTAGGGTTTTATAGGAGAAATGTTTCTGTACCCTCTTAGTTTGCTTGTTATTAGATTATGACATTTTAGATAAATACACAACCTAATATTAATTAGCATTTTAGATGACAATTCAGCAAAGTAGTTAATATTCTACCCTTAAATGTCATGCATGTGCTTAAATACTTTGTTGGATTGTGTCCTTGAGGGAGAATTTTCTACCCTTTACTTAGCCAAGGCTCAAAAACTTACTACCATGGAGGAGATCATCGCTATTGAGCACATAGTGGCTTCCCAACTAGCAGCAGAAATGAGATTGGAAGATGCAAGCCACTATGCAAAATCCCTTGTCGGGTTCCCATTTGATGCAAGCTCTGCATCAAATGTCAGAAACCTTCAATCTTTGCACATCCTGAATTTTCAAGATAAGAATATGAAACAGAACAGTAATGTCTTTGTCACTCTATGTATGTGTTTGTTCCTGTAAGGTGAATAAGGAGAGGAGACAGGTTCCAGCACAAATGCGCTGCATCCAGAAGGGTGTGAGGAGGAAGACAGAGTGATCAGTGATCAGGACAGTTTCCAAACAAATGAGGAACCAGTCAGAGTGGGACTCCGCAGTGTTGCAAGTCTTCTTGTTCACATCTTCTACAATCCTTCCCCAGGTTCACATCTTCTACAATCCTTCCCCAGGTTCACATCTTCAGATGTTGAAAGTCTAGACTTTCATTCAAGTATGCCTCTGGAGCTGCTGCCAACTTAAAACACTTTAAAGACTGACTCGAAATGTTTATATTTATGGAAAACATTAAAATTAATATTAATTTGAAGAACTAGTTTGAATACCAGAAAAGCATTAATGATGTCACTTCCTTTCCTTTAATTACAATAGCTAATGTATATTTCTCATTTAAAATACTATGTATACAGGTATACTGCATAAGACAGAAATGAAACTGCAGGTGAAGCATTCATGGCCCAGGAAATTATCCCACAATAGTGGTGCAGTACTCTCTGTTCTTCCTTATTCTTTATTCTGTCTGCACTGTACCTATTTCACACTGATTCTTTCCCTGTGATTATGTTGCCTCCAGTTTGAGATAAGAGAGGAACCACATGATAGATCAGTTGGAGAGTTTATTCAAGAATTTTACATGTAAGGGATAACTGCACTGCATCTTGTTTTCCTCATGGAGAACTGACTGGGTTATTCCGTATAAGTTTTTATTAAAACACAATTTATGCTCTGCAGCATAGTCTCTTATATTATCCCCATTACTGCAGACTCATGTCCCTTCCAGTACTCTATTAAGCAGCATGACAAACATCTGTTGCATGTTGGCTCTTTCATCTTCTTTTCAGGAGGAGGACTGTTTGCAAAGGAGTAGTTTATTTTGGATTTATCTTGATCCATTTCTACACATATTTGCACAGAAAGAAACAGAAGCATGTATACCCTGCTAAGCATTTTTAAAGGACATGGAATCAACTCAAATGAGCCTACTATTTAGGATGGAAAGTGGTGATGTTTGATATGTTCTGTAGTTCCTGCAGGAGCTTGTTGTGTTGTTACTTCACAAGAAATTTATGACAAGAATGCCCAAAAATGAAACAAAAATCTTTATGCCCTATCTGCTGTATGAGAGACAGTAGTCAGGCTCATTACTTTAACTTTTTAACAGTTCTTTATTTTATTCTGTTGGCCATTTCATCACTTTTTCATCAGTGCTGAAAACATAAAAGGAAGAATAAGAAGGACCATTCAGTAAAATTACAGAACCTTGAAAAGGTCAAGAGAATATTGTTTACTGTTATTTTTCAGAGAACATGTAAGTCTATAAAATTGCAATGCTTCATTCTTATGACCAAGATTGTAACAAGGACAGAAAGGCCTGCATAAGTTCAGTATTTTTGACAATCACTACAAGAGTGGGAAATAGTACAATCTAATCCGTAGTTGTTACAGCTTTTAGATTATAATCAGTTGGTTAACACCCATGAAGTTTTAGATGACTTTTAGTTTCCTTCAAGTGACCTGATAGTTTTTTGTGACTATTTTAAGACAGGTTGCAAGTGCGAAAGTGTAATGTTTTATTTATTTTACTCTAGCCAAGAGTCCAGTGAATTTATTAAGCTGAAACTGCAGAATGTCCAAACTTGTCCTGGTCAGTTATTCACTCTTAGCTCACGGAATGAGCATTTCCCATACTTCATCTCCTATTCCAACTGAAGGAGTGATATAGTGTGATTACTTCAAGAGCCATCAAGCTCAGGCTATCTATTTTTATGGCCTCGTTGACAGCCGTCTCTGGATTCTTCACATGCTATGCCAGCAGAAGTTTAGGTTATTGTTAGGGATCAGCATTAGACTGCAAAATTTGAAATGAAAACACAGCCAGGAAGGTATATAGGGAAGTGCTGCTTTTTGCTATCCCTGGTTCCCTTCCTAAGGTAACTACTCTTGATGAGTTTGAGGAATAGACTTGGAGACTAGGTGGACATTTGTTGTAACTTAGTGAGGCTATTCTTAAGTTTGTATAGGATCCACCTTTTTCTGTCTAACTTAACTGTCTTATTCTCTTCAGTAGCTGTTTGGATTTGTTCTATGGCTGATGAATGCAAACAGGCACCTTCAAAGTGCGTGGCCCATGTCTGGCAGTCAGCCCCTGTGATTATACAGGAATCTTAAGAAGTAGATGCTTCTCTTTTAGATGGCTACTTTTAGGTAAGATGAGCACTAGTACAAAGGATGTAATTCATGTTCAACTTCTTAGCTTCAGAAGGATTTCAATTGAATATTGCTTGCTGTAAGTTCAAAATTCAGTTTAGACTAAATCGATTTTGTCTGATACCTATAAGAATGAATTAGAGCACTCCCTTTCTTAGAAAATCTCATTGTCCATAATGATAAAAATTTTGTGGTATTGTAATAATCCATCTATGAATCCTGAACTCCTCAGAATTTCAGTTTGATATATAAGACGACTGTTAGACTGTGTTGTTTAGTAGTAAAAGTAGCACAATAGGAGCCAGAAGTCTGAGTCTTAGATGAAGATTCTGTTATAAAAACAGAGAATTAAATGTTACTACTTACAGAGTTTCAGAATATGCATAAAGTAACAGTTAGATACAGACTGGCAAACTGGAGAGTGTAAGAATGAGATAACGACTTAGCATAACAGACAACGATCAAATTGCCTAATGATTGCCCTGTGAGGTTTTTGTTTTGTGAGTGCTGAATAAAAAGCAATTTTAAAGACATTCATGGAGGAGGAGAACTTGGCTTTGCAGGAGCTTATTTGGAAACCTTCTTCTGTGTCACAAAAGCACATGGGGAACTTAAAGCCTTTGCTTGAAGTCACAACAAGTGAGCAGTGGAGGAATTGTGGGCCATCCAGTGTGGGACATCCAGTACAACAGCTGACCTTCTGATACAGAATCAGAGGTGAAAGATGGGAAACTGGAAGGGAGTGGCTGCTCAGTGGGGAACCAGCCAGCAAGGGTTTTGGCAGTGAAGACAGCAGGCTTGTGCTGGATGTGGTGCTGAAAGGGGTCAGGGAAGAGAAAGGATTGTGATGAGTTTTGACATGATCCCAGGAGCAAGTGGAGAGTGGGGCTTCGTAAAGATGCTCTAGACCGATATTAAGACATCAGGATTGCTTTTACCAAGGTGAAAGACTGCTGCAATCGCTGAGACATGGTATAATGAGAACTTTAACTGTGTGCATAGATAGGAATATAGGGAGGTTTCTTCCTTTGGTGTTTTTTAGTTTGCCTTGCCTTATTTTTCTGACTTGGTTGATCTGCTGTATCATCTGGCTTATTTATGTTTTCAGCGCCTTTTTGGATCTAGAATTTTTAAATTAAGAGTAATTTTTTCTGCTGCTTTGTTTTCTTAAACTACTTCTAATCCTCATTTGCTCTGAAAAGATATTCACACATCTAAAATGCTGTCATCCATTAAGACAATTGAGCTTTTAATTAGGAAGATCTAAAATAAATGTTTTTAGAAGACAGTGAAATACTCTGAATTTCTTATTTAAATCTTGTCTTTCAGATTTTTATAAATGGCAAATATTATGAATTTGATCAGTATGTACAGCCATTAGAAAACCAAGAAATCTTTTAAAATAACCATATATATCTTTAGTATAATTCAGTATTTGCTTTAAAAATGAAATTCTAATAGCTGGTAAAATAATAAAAAGGACTATACCATCTGCTAGCTGTGTATAATTACATTTAAAACATCAGTCTGTACTTGATTCAACAATTTTCAAGAGATTGTTAACCTTTCATATTAGAGTTGTACTATCAATTATACTCAACAAGGAACTTTTTATCCGTGGCTTTTATATTTCCTTAATTAGTTCCATAACTCATTTTAGGCATTTTTCTAATAGAGTAATGTCATTTAGTTATATTGCCTCAGCTGGATTTTCAGGGATGTCTTATTTCGTCTTCCCCTTTTCCCACTACCACACTGTAACACTTTTGTAGTGATGAATGTTATCACTTCCTCACTCTAATCAGCTCACAGTTGCTATGTGGCTCACTTGAAATACTCAGACTTTCTGTCTCAGAGTACTGGTGTGAATGGGTTCTGCAGTTACCCAGCTTCAGACTGTCATCTGGAAAGAATGGATTACATGTGTTCCATAATTATCTCTTTGAGTATCCCTGCTGTTGTTAAAAAGGTGTGAGGAAGTCTTTTCTGGCTCTGAAACTTTCAGAGAATTCTCTTCAGCCAGTTTTTCTCACCTTGACCCTTTAGAGGACAGATTTAAGCACACATTGTGTGTAATAATAGTTTCAGCAACACTACCTTAAAATGGTGTGATGTGGCAGCACTGAATAGCTCTGCCTCCTTAGTATTCATAGCAAGTCAGAGGTGTAACGGGATTGGTGTCCAGAGGGTCTTTCCTACAAAAAAAAAACAAACCAAACAACATGAATTGGACATGGAAATTCTGTGGTTTAGCAACATCTTCAATTATGAAAGTGGGAAGGATCCTACCTTTGCTGCATAGATGGTGAATGCTGTGTAGAATATTGCAGTCTATTCAACAGGAGGATGAATTTTCACCCAAAATAAAGCATTGTTCTTAAGAATAAATCTCCATAAAGTTTATAATCTTTAGGAGTGAGGCAAAAGCCCCTCTCAAGTCACTGCTATGATGTAGAAAAACAGAAAAATAACCTAGCATTACAAAATGTTTTAAAAATCAAAATGTCACTCAATCAAAATAGAAAATGTAAGATATAGTTCATCTGGATCTAAATACTTTGATATTATGTATTGTTTTTTCATATTGGGAAAATTCTTATCACTCTCCAGGAAATGTCTTTATCTAGCCTTCCAGTTTTTCACCCTTCATTTTAACTTCTTATCATGATATTTTTCATGATTGTTTCCAAGATACATTTTAGAAAATACACATTATGTGTTAGAGTACTATACTGCAACCAGCTAATGTTATTTTTCACTTATGTGCCTATCAAGTTCACAATAGCAGCATTGAGTTAGTTATATCATTTATCATATCTTAACCTTGCTCCTTTGCTCAGAGTTGTAGGATGGGAAAGGACAGGAAAGACAGCTTCCTAAAATAATCTTGACAGTTGTTTCTCTAGCCTGTCATTAAAGGTCCTCTCAAGGGCCATATGCTAAAGTCCAGCTCGAACTTTCTTTTCTGTACTTTCCATCCACAATCTCTTGTTGTATCAACTGTAAGTATGGAGATCAGATTGTTTCTGTTGTCTTTACAGTGGCCTTTCATGTATTTGAAAATAGTGCTCCCCTTCCTAGTTTTTAGGCTTCGGCAGACCTGTTCCTTCCTACCTTTTTTTTGTCTGTCATATTTTTATGCTTTGGTTAACCTACATCTTTTTCAGAGGATTGTGCCCAGGCTGGATGCAGTGCTTTAGCTGAGATGTCCTTGGTGAGTGGAACAGAAAAGAACTACATGTGTTTAGCAGTCTGTGCTCTTGTTATACTTACAGCATGGGGTTTTTCTTTTTCAGTATGGCACTGCTGAGTCTTCCTCACTTTGGGACCCACAGTAATTCCTCAGAACCTGTACTCTAACTAGTTATTCCTCAGCCTGTGATGGTAAAGTCAGGAACAGTTGCCTATCCACAGAGCTCTATAGTTCTGCTTTCTTGCAGCCTATTTGCTTAAAGCTGTCATCCAAGTTACTAACATCCAAATTGCTAAGTATTGACTAGTGCTGGCCATAGCAAGGATCCTGCAGAACTCTGTTAGAGCCATCTCTTCTCTTTTATAGGGTACCATTGATAATGAACTTCCATGTTCATTTTTTTTCATCCAGCTTTCCATTTTTCAAGACATTTTGATTTTGTGGGTGCTGTTTTCAGTCTCCTAGCATTCCATTCATCTCCCAGGAGCCCTCTAGAAAGACTGGATTAGTCTAGCCAGCCTTTTAAGTATGTAGGAGAAAGGTTATCAGGCTCTACTGTTTTGAAAACTTAAATCTAGGTATGCTATAACCCATTTCTTCCTCACAGAGGCTGTAAGCTTATCCTTTTGTCATGGGTCTTTATTGTGCTCAGCTATTTCTAATGCTTGACAATTGTAACAAAATAGTTTGTTTTGGGTTTTTTTTTCAAAAGATTGTAAACACTTTGGCCTTCAAAATGTTGTGACCTTAAAACTATTGAAAGATAGGTGATCCTGCCTAAGCCTGTGGCAATTCTGTACAGTAGCCTAGAGATCATCCCATCCTGCAGGGGTAGGTAATTCTTTTATGCCCACCAACAATTCAGGCTAGCTGGGAGCAGGTTACAGAACTTATTTCTGCCATTCTTGCTATTCTCCATTCTGCTCCTGCCTACCTTTTTATGCAGGGAAATTGTAGGAAAGCAGTCCCTGATGCATCCTTCTGCATGAGCAACTCTTACTTGGTAGCTGCACATTTAAATAAAGTTTAGAAGAGTATGCTGAATGGAAGAAACATGAAATATTTTGAAGAATCTTTTAAAGTTCTACAGTAAAGTGGGGAAAAAAAAAAAAAAAGAACCCCCCTTCATCCCCAGAAAACAACCAACCAAACAATAAAGGCTGTTAATTGTTCAGTGAATGTCACCCCTCCCTGTACTCTGTTATTTCTCTTGCTATGTGGCTTTGGTTTTTTAAAAACTGATTAAATGCTTGAAGATGTAATAATACCCAGAGCATTTAGTAATCTTTGGTTTACAGTATGGTTCCCTAAACCCTTCAGTTTTGGATACATCAGTAGGCTACAGTACATTGCAAGTACTGTTTTAAGCGTTTTAAGTTCTGTGCCTTGCATACAGTCTTGGATAATCAACTCATTGCAGTAAGGTAGTAATTTGTAAGACAAGCTGTCCTTAGCTATTTCCATGTATGAAATACAAGGAATGGCACCAAGCTTGCAACATTGGCTGGTGCTGCTGGTGTGTTGTATGCCACAAGCAAAAAAAGAACAAAACTCTGCCAGTTCTGTATATAGTTATCCATAGTTGAGGTGTTTTCTGTGCTGTTATTCTGACACATACTCTAATATGGCACCACTGTGGCACTGGCGTAGTGGAGACCTACCTAGAGGAGCCATGGATAAAGGCAAAGAGAGCACATCCCTTACAGACAGTGTCATGGATGACAGAGCAGAGGTCTCAGCTTGGAGAGGTATGCATCTTCTTTATCTATTAGTACATTTCATAAAAAGCATATCCCAAAATTGGATTTTTGTTTAACTTTGTCTCCTTCACTTAAATTCTGTTGAATCATGTCTATAGTTAAATCAAGCATTTTAGCATGGCATTTCAGAACAAATTGATTATATCTTAAATAAAACATAGTACTTCAACATTTATCAGCCCTAGAAATTCTGCCATATTATACTGTTACAGAAATTCACAATTCATCACTGCATTATTTAATGAAGTATTTTAGTACATTTAGTGAACAAAACCAGTCTTGAAAGCTTGTTAAGCTTAACTTCTTTCTTCATTTTTCTCCTGCATGACTTATATTCCTGTCATTTATATGGATTTACAACACCAATGCCAGTTTCATAAAAATCAAACGTAAATGTATTTAAAATAATTTAGTTGAGTTCTGCCTTATCCTGAGCATATATTTTAATGTAATAGAAAATGAAAAAATATTTAGTAATTTTTAGTAACTTGATATTTGTTTCTCTGTAAAAAACTTGAATCTCCTGCTCTAGATATCTGTTTCTCAAAGAAAGAACTAAGGCACAAGATTTTGAAGGAAACAAATACATACATGCCAGGTTCAAAATGGAAGTGGGTATCTGTTTTTGTGTAAGAACAGCTCTCCAAGTTTTTTTTCAAATAACTAATGTTGTTAGTGAATCAAATGTAGACTGTATATGCATTAAAACCAGGGCCTGTATGATCGCTGAATTTTTCAAATAGTCATTAAAATGGCACCAGAATTTAGGTATATTTTTTTTGTCAGTCATGATTGAATAACTTTTCTTCTATAGAAAAAAACAGTATTAAAGACATTTTTTTATGAATACTGGATATAATTTGCATAGAATTTTTCAGATTGGATGCTTGCAGCAGAGTGTAAATTCTTCCAGAAAACACTGTGAGAGTAACAACAGTATCTGTGATTCATGTGTATCGTGTTCTGGCCAGTTTTATACCTTAGTTGAAAAAAAAAACCCAAAACAGTTACATGTAGCTACTTGTGTGATGGGCTACTTGTAACTTCATTGTTGAAACTTCCCCTGTTCTATCTGATATCCCGGATTCAGGTTTCCTTGCTGAAAAGGCTTAGTGCCAAACCTTAATTAATTTAATTTATGAAGAGTGGAAGTGGTTCTGAGCCTTCAGGAGTCATCACCTGGAGAGTTAGAATTAATTATCCTGTTATAGTATGGAATCCCTTCTCCCAGGGTATGACCTTTAAAGCTGTGTGCTGGAATACCGCGTTTCCTTCTAGAAGGTTATATATGAGCAGAGTAAGGTCTGAGCTAAACCAAGTGTTTGCTTGAGAGAGTCCATTTGTAGCTTTTTACCTGAAGAGCATGGTCTGAGCTCATGTTTGCCAGCGTGCCCTTCAGATGCCAGTGCAAGGTGTTAAATCTCTTGTTTCTGAACCTAAATAGGAACAAATAAACTGGGCTAATGATAAATATGAAAAGTAGGATGCAAAGAACAGGATAGAATATTTCCTAAACTGGGTTTCTTAACCCATTTCAGTGAGTAACTGCACAAATAAACTGTTACTCACTTTGAAGGCTAAGCTCTAATAATACCTTTAAAGCACTCAAGTAAAGTTTAAATGCATTCTACTGTTTACGATGTCATTCCAAGTGTTAGACTCAACTCCTTCCCAAATTGATTATATTCTCTTTTGATCAGAAGTAAGTTTCAAGCACCTAATTCAAGAAGAGTCATCCATCTTCCTTTCTCCTAGCGAGACAGCTCGATATTCCAGTTTCTTCAGAAAGTCTAACTTGCCAGTGGAATGGCATGTTAAACTTTCTTCAACAATACAGGCTCTTTTTGAGTAACTCTGAGTCTGCTTTGCATTTGTATTGCTTGTGACAGGCATTCATTTTGCAAACTCATATAAACATCAGAAATGGAAATGAAGTATACTTAAAAAGAAAAATGCCAAATTATTTATAGGGGCATTTAAAAGATGTTTAAGAATTAGTAAAGATTTTTTTAAAAGATTTGCACATATTTTACAGATGTTCTACAGGTAAAAAACAATTACTGTAACCTGGGAATGTATAGTGTGAATTCATATTATTTTAATTTATTGTTTGTGGGGTTTGTTTTTTTAATCACTGATAAACATCTAAGTCATAAATCTTGTTGGGAATACATCCAGCTAATTGTTTAGAAAATGCTTTTATCTGAAGTTTTAAGAAACACTATTCTCCTGACCCTGGAATAATCATACTTCACACTACAGAGCAAGTCCAGTACAAGAGTAAACAGGAGTGAAGGAAGTAACTTCATAGCACAAAATCAGTTTGCATTACAATTGAATCTATTAGTGATGTTAATCATAAAACTGGTATAATTTGGGTTTTGCAATGAACTTGGCAATGATACATAATTTTCTTTCCAAACACAATGGCCAAGGGAGAAATGCTTTTTTTTTTTTTTCAAATTCTCTGTGTGTTTTTCACAGCTCTGCATTTTTCACAGCTAAAATTGGACATCTCGGTATTTAAATTCTGTACTGTCACTGCGTACAAACCAAATTCATCCTGGCTGAAAAGAAAATATGAACACTTTCAGTGTGCAATCACCTTTATCGTTAACATTTTCATTGATTGAATTTATCAAAAGTTAAATGAACTTGTCAACATTAAGTTCTTCCTATTTTATTTCAGGATGCCCCAAGTCCTAATGTGATCAGTCTTTCCCCAGAGAAGTTGAAAAGATGACCTTTTAATTTTTGTTTCGAGTACAGAATGCTAAGCAAAAGCCATACAACCTCTGTATGCTGCAGGTGTAAAATCACCCTGTATGACTGAGTCTGGCATTGCTGCTACTAAGACTTAAAATGTAGCTTTGAGACACTACTCAACCAAGTGTAGCATCAAAGTAATAATGTCGTAATTAAAGCAGAGGTGGCACTTTGAACATGTATTTTTAATTGCTGATACCACTCTTCCAAAAGCTCCCTTCAGGTTTAAAATTTCTCATGTTGTGTGAATAAA
Organism: Coracopsis vasa; assembly: GCA_026283785.1. Lineage (NCBI taxonomy): Eukaryota > Metazoa > Chordata > Aves > Psittaciformes > Psittacidae > Coracopsis > Coracopsis vasa. Next base: position 17,556 of record JANHGB010010628.1, read on the forward strand.
AACCCATTTCTGAGGAATTTGCAATTGTATTTGATTGTGACTTAGATCACAACCTAAGTCCCTCTTTGGGGGAGACTTAAAAACTCAGAGATACACAGAAACTGAGACAGAAGACAACACAGATCTAACTTCTGGTTAATCAGCTTTGTGTCATAGTTTAATGAATAACTGTGATGGGGAGTCGGATTGTGCTGCTAACCTTTTCTCAGAAGAAAATTAGTAAAATTGAATGACTGCAGTAATTGGAATAAGAAGTAGTTCAGTAGTACACAATTCAAAGTTGTTAATTTAGGGAATAAAAATAATTTTATGTGGAATTTAGAAGTGATGAAGGAGGAGGAGCGGAATCTAAATGAACAAGTCCTAGTGCGTGGTGACTGTGAGTCACTAATGAGATTCAAAACTGAAAAATGTAAATGAATCCTAGGAGCCCTGTCAAACATGACCAGAGATGTGGTAATGTGTGGTTAGACCGCATTAGCTTAAGCATGGATATGATTGCAGGGTGAGAAAAGAGCCTTTCAAACCGAAAGCTAGTACTGGTGCAAGTACAAAAAGCCTCAAACTGGTGTTGACTATATTAGGCTGGATGTCAGAGTGAGCTTTGTGACCATTTCTGTACCTTAGAGCACTGGGATCCCAGAACAGCTTTCTAACCACAAAAGCAAGAGAAAAAAAGAGTAATTATGCTGGGTAAAGTAGCTCAGTTTGATAAAGCAATTATGTATGTTGTAATCTTGCAATAAGGTAGCCTGACAAGCCAGGGAAAACTGCTGCTTAGTTCCAGACCACTGATTTGGGTTTTTTTATTGGAGAGTCTCTTATGTCCTTTGAGTGCCCTAAGCACTTTCATTCTGGTTGTTCTGCAGGGACACTGTGGCTCTTTCTCCCTGTGTTCTCCAGTCCCTCAAGGACCTAGGGCTCCTTCCTGAGCTCTTCAGAAGGTTGGCTTGTAGCACACAAACATTTATGCCAGTATACCTAAAGCTTAGAAGTATGTCACCCAGATAACTCTGTAATTGTATGTACTGATTCCCATGCCTTCTGTATTTAGGAAATGTTATTGTGCCAAAGTTTTAAAAATATTATTTTTAGGAAGGGCTTTTTTTAAAGGACTTCAACAATTAAAAGTTATCTTCAAAAAAATTGTCCTGACTAACTTTGGGTTTACAAACATGTGCTTAAAAAAATAGACCTGAAGAGTTTGTCATTCTTGCTGCACTCACTAATAGCAGATGTGCCTTTTCAAAGGCATCAACTACATTTGTTTATGGAGGCTGAGAAATATTAGCATTCCACAGTAAAAAAAATTCAGAAGTATGTAATCCTTATATTTGGCAGTAAAACAATGATGTTGAGCATGTTCAAAATACCCTTTTTTATTCCTGGCCAAGACCTGTTGCTTGACAATGCAAAGTACTTCGTGGTGCTTGAAAGAGCAAAACTATCCTACCCTTCAGCCCCACACACAGAAAGAGAAAAACAGACCCAGGCCTACAGTCCAGTAGAATTTTATGTCACAAAAAGAATTGCATTATATAATCTAGCAAACAACACAGGTCTTTCATTTAATAGGAATAATGATACTGGAAACAAAACAAACTCTAAAGCTGCTGCACATTATGCATATGTTGCACTGAGTACAGTAATCAACTCAGTGACTCCCATGGAGGAGCTTTAGATTTGCAAAAGAGAAAATTTAAACATAGTATTGCTTGATTCAGGTGAATTGCATTATGGGTTGGTAGATACTTGGAAGGACTTTAGTTGCCTCAGAAGGTTGAACTGACCTTGTTTGTTGATTAAAAGGTAAGACTATAGACAAAGTAATTTTGCTGAACTGGAACATTTGGTGTTAATGATGTGGCAGGATAATTTATAGTTATACTATAACCATGGTGATTCAGAATGGAAAGTAGTATCATAGTAGCCAGTGAGGTTAAGAAATGGTTGTAAACTGAATGGGCAAAGTATACAGAATAACTATTGAAAAGCACATTTAAAGAAGTTGGGACTTACAGTGACATTTTGGGAGACTGAAGCACATTGGTTTGGGTTTTTTTTCTTTTGTTAGGAAAAAAGAACTCTGCTTCTTTATTTCTCTTTCTGTTTGCATAAGCTGGGAATGTAATAACTTTGGAATTATTTTTTAGACTTAAATGGATACAAGAAAAGGAAGGCTTCCTAAGCTACAACTACTTTGACATGTACCACGTCATAGGCTATGAAATAAAATTTTCCATTAATCACTCTATCTGAGGTGTTTGGAGGAAGTAAATTTTATTTAAAGGTGATTAAAACCAAACTGATTATTTTTTCCAATTGGTTTTAAATCCAAGTGGCTTTTGTATTTAAAAAATTCATCTGGAAGAATCAGCTTAGAAAAAACTATGAAAGCTTTCCAGTATTGACCACAAACACCTGTTTTATTTAAATTAACAAAATATTAAACTGAATATACACTGTAAATATCACTAATAGCATTTGTGAAATTTTCTTAATGAACCCTGGAACCTGTATTACAATCTGTTTAAATTTGAATTAACTTTTGAAGGCACTCTGTGAAGTTAGTAGAAAAGTTGGCATTCACTTCAAATAAAAACTATTGTAGGTTCTTGGAGTTACTGCTGCTTTCATTTTAGGAATAGAGTAAATATGTTTCCATTGATGTCTGTGGAGCAACACTGGTCTATAAAAGCTGGTGATATTGCCCAGTTGAATCAGCCTTTAAAAAACAAAATCCTAGAATAACATTTCATTGCTATTTATTTTCAGTAAAACCTTTTATGAGGCTACAAGATCCATACAGATGGTACTAATTATGTCATCTTGTTCTTCTTAAGATGTTTTTTCCTCTAGATTTATTTTTTCACCTCTAAGCAAAACACAGAACACTGTTATATATAATGCATGGTCATTTAAGCAGAAAATTGTCTTAGAAGAGTTAATTATATAATTATTGCATACATTATATCCTTGGTAATGCAGTTTAGGGAAAAAAATCAGTAAAGCAAACAGAAGCTTTTATCCTTATATAGCATTGTCTATTGTTTTCATTGAATTTAGGCTATATGAAAATCCATTCAAATGAAGATGAAATTTGCATTTCAGAACCTAGGTTTGGTTAACATGATTATACAGAATACATGTAAATAAAGGAGTAGAATTGTAGAAAAAGGCATCTCAAGAAAAAAGCTGCTCCTGTCTGCAGAGAGTCAAATTCAAATAGAGACATTTGTTTAACTTTGTCTAACCTGTTCCTTCTGTGGAAGGGAACGCCAAACCTCCCTTATAACCTCTTCTAGGATGACTTCACTGTTCTTATATTAATGTTCTCATGTTATTTATTTTCCTTCTAGTGAAGGTAATGTCATTGCACCAGAAAGCAAGCAGAATGGTGCAGTGTCATCACCTATGGGAACCAGAGCCAGGGTTAGACATCTTGGTGACTAGGTGGGCACTCCCTGCCATCTCCCTTCTCTCCCTCCTTCTTGCCACCCTTCTGATCTCTCTCAGACCAAGACAATGGTCAAGTCTTCCACTCCTCAGCTTCACCTTTTCTAGACTAAACCATCTTATTTCACTCTTCTTCCAGAGCAATCAGTGATTGCAATGGTAGCAGTTAGAGTCTGTGCTCTGTGCCTGCCTGCTTGCTCTGTAGAGCATACCCATAAGGTTAGCACTTGTAGAGCTTACCCACTTGTATACCCATAAGGTTAGCACTTGTAGAGCTTACCCATAAGGTAAGCACCCCCATAAGGTTAGCAGAGAGCACCAGCCCTGGGACAGTGGACATGCATGAAAGCTCTTATCTTTCAAGAAGGTAATATTATTCCCTCCCCCAGTATCTGTCTCTGTCAGTGTCCTTAATATAAGCAACAGAACAGTTCAATGCAAGCATGCCACTGACCGAAAGAGATGAGCAGCACCTGGCTGATCACTAGTTGAGACTTGTAGTGAGGATTTTCTCATGTAAGAGGTGCACTTCAACACCTTGCATGGGATGCTGCTAATGAGCTGCCCAGTCACTTTTATGTACTTCACACACACACACACCACTCAGCATCCTGACTGTATACTTTTCCCATGTATCTTTGACATTTGAAGATATTCAAGCCTACAAATAGTGTTTGAAATAAGGTTATGATAAAGCTATTTGCAAACTCAGCTGAATAACATCGCCATCACGCAACAATGCTCAGTCCTGTAGCAACAGGTGATGGCTCCCCCGTTGTTCTGTCATTTCTTTGAAGAGCTGCAGATCTTCAGTGGTAGAAGAGTGCAGTGGATGTCTTCTGCTGTATGCAGATTTAACATCTGCTAATGAAGGATGTGTTCCTTCAAAATGTTTAGTTTAAAAGGAAAAGATCCCAGCTGCTTCATGGCAATATACTATCCTGGCTACTGCAGTTGGGGAAGATGGGATGGGGGAAGAGTGATCCTTCCCTGCAGCACTTGAGTGCTTAATTACTCTCCTATTTAAATAGGAGCAGCTTTGCCTGACAGGCCTCTGTGAAGAGAGGCCAGAGCTGCCACATGGCTGGTTCCAGCTGCCCTGTGGGCAATCACAGGCCAGCCCCTCAGCCCTGGTGCTCCCCTGGAGAAATGGATTTACAAAAGGGGAAAATGCAGGAAAGGAGAGAAATGAGGAGGAAAAGGTGAGGAACAGCTCTGTGAGTACTGAGGGAGAAGGTGTTCCAGGTGCTCAAGCAGGGACTCCCCTGAGGCCTTTAGGGTGACTGTGGTGGGGCAGTGGAAGAATGTGGAAAGAGTGTGAGAGTGAGGCTGCTGTAGACTGACCTAACCCCTTTTTTTTGATCCCCTTATGAGGGAAGAGGGGTCAGGAATGAAGTGAAGTTGAGCTTGGGAAAGGTAGGGGCAGGAGGGGAGTAAAGTGTTTTTGTCTCTCACCATCAAACTCTGTGTTAATTGGAAATAAATTAATTTTCACCGAGTCAGGTCAGTTTTGCCCATGATAGTGATTGGTGAGTAATCGGTAAGTGACCTCCATGTCTGCATCTCGATCCATGAGCTAATTTTGCCCCCTTCTCTTGAGAGCTGCCCAGCCGGCCAAACTCAACTCACCACAGATGCTTAGTGCTTGCAAAGCACATTCAGCTTAAAGAGTGTGTGCTGTTTAAAACAGAAAAACAAAATCAACCCACAGCTTTGCAGAAGCAGGATGGATATCGTTAATGCATTTTATCAGTGCTTTCAAACACCAGTGACTGCTGGTGTTTATGAAGTGAGTGTAAACATTTTGGCATCTAATGCTGTGAAAGAGCCATAGACTAGAGTGGTAAGAGTACATCCATGTTGAATGAAAGTGCTTGAATGTACATTTTCATCTTGGTTGTGCACTGAAATCTAAGATGGTCAGAGATAATTATGTCATATGAAAAGCATTTATTCACAGAAAGAACAGTCTGAAGAATTATGAAGTAAACATCAAAAGATTTGACAATTATGAGCCAGACCACGGTTGCAAATGTTCTCAGTCTGAAATTGGAGACTCATACTTGTCATAAGATGTATAAGGAATTTAATCTGAATGCAAATACGTATGACAATCAATTAGTGGCAGTAATAAAATTATTTCTTCAATTTCAGTGAGAGTAAATGGTACAGGCAAAGCAGAAGTGGGAGGCAGATGTGACACTGGAAGAAGAATGAAAAAAGAACTCATTTGCAAAGGTAAGGAAGACATCCCACAAACTGTTTAGAAACAAGGGTGATTTTCCTGTTCTTGATCAAATGTAAAAAAAAAATGTTAAAAAACCCAATGTCATTTAAAAATCTTTTTTTAAATGAATTTGAAGCTGTGGTTTAATAGCTTCTTAACTGGCAGGATGCAGATTGCTATTTCAGAGGATATGGAGTGCAATTAGTAACTTTCCACAGCTGAAGACAGTAGTCATCAGTAACTTTGAGGCTTTTCTGATCTTAGCTGCATCTAAACAATATTTGAATGTGTAGTATCCTTGCTGCTACAAAATCCCCATAGGTCTGTCTCCACAGAACAACTGGTTTTTGTACTCACTGCTGTGTTTCTCTCACATCATCTTTGACAAGGACCACTTGGGGTTTTCCCTTTCTCTGTAGTCTGGGGAATGGTCTGTTTCCTAGGGTCATCTAGAAATTTCATCTGAAAAACTCGTGTTATGTCAAGGCCTTGGAACCTGACAATGTCTGTTATTTTTCCTGGTCTCCCAACAGGGATTTGGAGAGCAGTTTTTCAACCATTGTACATAGGTTGGAGGCACATTCTGCCAATTTTTCTGTACTTAATGTCTGTTAAATGGTTTTAAGTGGATCTTACAACCATTTGCAGTCATAACCATTCAGTTTATCTTGAGCTGTAGTAATATATCACCCTGATGTGATAATATAAATCAAGTAAATATTGATTTATAAAATTTTCAGGGTTGTTCCTTCTATGGAAAAGCCATTATGCAGTTAATATGTTCTATAACTGATAATTTAGCTTTATAATTTGCAGATTGCTTTTTGTCTCAGCTATATGCTGAGTAGTAAGTCTCTACTACCCTTCCATTTATTGTTTTCTTTACACATCTCACCACTATGGTGCACAGTTTGGGGCCCAGAGATGTTCCTGTCTTTTCTGATACCTGTAGTTTCTCTGTTATGTGTCTGATTCAGTGTTAAACAGTGGGAGATACAACAGTTTCTGTTGACTGGCTTTCAGATAGCTACCTTAATCTATTTAGTTTAGACTTATCCATCTACCAGTCTCTGCAGAATATGACACCTGCTCCCATGAATTTAGTTATTATTTATCTGATTTATAGCACATGCCTGTAATAAATAATCTCAGCACAGCTGGAGTGCACTGAACTGCAGACTAAGAGCTGAAGTGAGTGAGGAAGGCAGGGACTTATATTTATGGAATCAAAACTTTTTTTTTTTGTTTTGATTCTATAACAGGAGCTAATAGACAGCTATATTAATTGTTAAGTTTATAACATACTTCAGCAAACTCTTTTTCAACTACACTGATTTAATATAATTAATCTAATCTGTGTTCTGTATTTTAAATAAATATCCTGCAGCTACAACAACTGCTGGCCTATCAGCTGTTAAGAAGCACTAGGTGAAAGACCATTTATTTAATCATGTCTGAGTCTAGTGCATTCATGTGTTTATTATTTTTATCAATATGAATATTTTCTTCACTGAGAGTTTCGTAATATACTAATTTCATTTTGATGTAAGTAATCAGCCTTTGACTTCAG
>JANHGB010010630.1:0-21546 GCA_026283785.1 Coracopsis vasa
TGGTTCATATCTCATTTCTGAAAATAGGACATGTTGCAAATAGGTTTCCCACCTGACAGACCTGATGTTGGCACAAGGCACATAATGAAGAAAACTCGCTTGACTGAGGTGATCAACCTGAAATTTGCTTCTAAAACAATGATTTAAATGAGAACACGAGGCAACATGATAGGATTCTGCTCCTGAAGCAAGACTTTCCTTGCAGAAAGTGGGAAGGTACAAGCCTAACCTACTGCTGTTGCAGTTTAAAGATTACAATCTTGTGGTCTCCTTGGGATGTCATAATATGCTTTGAACTTTGAGTCAAGCTATTTCCATATTCATTTGCTTACTTCCACAAGGACGGATTCCAATAAGACAATACACTACAAATCATTTTCTTTTAAGTTACTGAAGGGGTGGAAGAAAAAGGGGGAGAAGAAAGAGGGAGGGGGAAGGGAGAGAATATTTGGTCTGTTCTTAATTAAAACCAGCCGATGACATACAATGATTTGTCTGAAGCATTTCTGAGCTGTACCCATTTCTGTTTACACTTGACAGCTGTACATTCTTTCCTGCCTGTATTGTTTGAACTACGGCCAACTATACAATCATTAAATCTTTGATAGTGTTTTTTAAATACAAAATTGACCTTTTTCTTAGAGACAAAAAGAGAGGTAGGGAAGAAATAGCTATGTTCCATTAGAGAGGTTTGGATTTCCTAGGTCGTACACCCTGTATTGCAAAACAGTGCCTCTGGTCATTTTTGGACGGGCTATTAAGAGGCTTTTTTTCCAAGTTCCTCACATCTGCTTATAAAAAGAAATCATCCCATGACCCTTTCCTCACAGAAGATGCCTGTTTTGGTTAGAGAATAAAGCAGAACACTCATGATTACTAAGTGCAATTCTGCATTGTGAATGAGATGCAGAGTGTCTCACTGAACTATGACAGGTTTTTTGCTATGAAGAGAAAGATTCAGGAAAAAAAAGTCATTGCTGAAGAAAACTAGAAAAGTTAAATATGAGATATCTGAAACCAGCTGTCATTCTGTCATGAATGGAGAAGCTGGAAAGTAAGTCTGTCAAAGACAAACATGTCCTGGGTGCTCCATAGGTTCTCCCTCTGAATTCAGTCTGCAGCCTCCAAAGCTGATGGCTCATTACAAATGAAAATGTTTACCTAAAAAGGAGAGAAAAAGAACATTAGCATATGCCTTATCCCTTAAGTTCGAACTAAACCACAGAACTGATTTGATCCAGATACTGCCAGCTGTCCCCTGAACTTGCTTGAAGTGTGTTTTGTTGCCAGGTTTGGCAGAGGCAGGCAGTCAGGCAATGCTGTATTACTAACCAGAGATGTACTGCTCCTTGTTGAGTTGAGACGCCAGAAACGCAGTATGTTTTATAGACTGGAGCTTAGTTTAAAATCACACAGAGAGTAAACAGGAAGGATATATTTAGCTTCTGCAGCTTAGTAGGAGTGGGAAATCTTTACTTTAAAGTAAAGTCCTGCAGTCATCTTTAAAAACTTACACAGCTCTCATGATTGCCACACAACTCCCTAGAGCTGTATGGGTTGGAGGAGATGTCTAAGTCTCGCTGACACTGCAGTGGTACCTAGTACTCTGCTACTTGTCCTGTCTATGTGGAGATTGTCCTGGGCTATGAGGTCTGGGGTTTTTGGTTAATTTAAATGCATCATGAAAAAGAAGCTAAATTTTTTAGATTTCATTTCAGATTTCCATTAGCCAGGTTATGGTAGCACTTAACTGGCCTTAACTGAGGTTAAAGATCAAGACAAAAGAAGATGTAGCCCCTGCTTTGAACATCTGAGTGCTCTCCTCCTCTACCCTTTAATGTCCAGGCTTTCTGAAATGAGAGACTACCAAAGATATGTAAAAACATATTGCACAACTCTGAATGCATTCAAGCAATGTCCCAGCAATGCTGGGAAGGCACCAGGTCAGAGCACAACAGAGCTCCTGCCCACGGACCTTTACGTGAGATTTTCAAAGCTGCCCAGTGTTGGCCTAATTGAAATTGCTTGGAGTTTTTCCTTAATTTACTTTCAGTATTAGACCAAGGCCAAAATGTTCAGAAATTTCACTCACACTCTAAACCATTAACTTTTTCAATTACACAATCAACTTGAGATCTTGGTGAGGACAGATTTGATTTCAACTGCTGCTATCCTGCCCTAGCATTCAAAGTGAAAGTTTGACAATTTCAGTAAGTCTTCTATTTACTCAAGAAGCTCCAGAGGAGATACATTTTCTGAGAAGTCACAGGCAGGAAGATAGACTAACTGACAGAAGAAACATTCCAAAAAAACACAAAAGCAATGGCTACATCAGGTGCAGCTGAGGACCAGCAGACAGCATTTGTCAAGCTGTTTGGAGGTCATAAATCCAAATTGTGGGGTGCTGGTGTGCCACCCATTGCTGGTCCACACAAAGAACCCGTCCTCCTCCCGATGAGCCCCAGGTACATACCTTCATTTCTGCTAAGGGTGTAACATCCCCACAAGCAGGAAAGGAGAAATGTTCAGTGTGTACTTATGAGCTCCCATTCTTCACTGATACTTGGATGCCTCCTGTATATTTAACCCTGTGCAGGTCCCTGGGAAGACTCACACTCAGTTCTACACAGCAGATTCAGACTCATGTTCCCAGGTCTCTGAAAGATGCTTCTGGGGAAAATCAGAGATGAAATATCTGGCAGGCTCCACATTTGCTGTAAAAGTGATTATTTACATGCTCTCCTAGGACTGGGATCCTTTCAAAGCTGAATGGATTGTGGTGCCATCATGTATTGTGCTTTCATCTGTAAACTGCCACTCACCCAAGAGATTTAGATTTATTTTCTTCTCCTTCTTCTCATTCTTCTAGCACTCCTAACCTTACTGGTTTGGGATTGCCACCTTCTGCTTGACTGAATTATCCCCAAACATCACCTTACCAGTGCTGTCACAGAGAGGTGATCTCTTTACAGGCAATCTTCATATACACATTAGCGAGACAGTCCTGTAGAAAGCTCTTTCATTGCCTCATCTCAACAACAGTCTCTCCATTCTACTGTCTGCTTCTTTTTTGGTCTTTCCTTGCTGTGCCACTTTGCAAATCAGATGCATTACTCTCTGATTAGTACCCATACTCTTGCGGTCCTTTCCTGGGGCTCTGAGAGGAGAGAGAAGATGTCACTGAAAAGAGACTAGCTTGTGCTTTTGAATCACTTCATTTTCTTGCAGGATCTGATTGATTGTGTTCATTACAAGTTCCAAGCATGTTTATCCTGTAACTACACTGTGATCATCCTTGACTGGTAGAGGAACTCCAGGGACTGCTATCACAGGACCATTTGAATACAAATATATCAGTATCACTGAGAAGGATAAAGGGGAAAAATGCTTCTCCAAGCACAACCTCTGAGAGGACTAGACTCTGTAAGTGTGTGCCTGCTGGCAGCAATGATATTTGACTTTATGTTTTCTCAGTCATCTACTACATCCCTCCTAGTTTGACTTCAGCTTCACCAACTGATTCCCCCTCTCTTCCTCAGAAGGAATGCAAGGATATTTTAGAACTTAATCACAACAGAGCTGTTGTGTTTGGGTTCATTGGTGAGGATACTTCAGTTATGTGCATATGCGTAAAGCCCACTGATCAGGGTTGTAATCTGTCTGTGCCACCTCGCCTGGGAGCTGAAGCAGTTCAGTTACTTCTTTGATTAACAATAATTTAGATCTGCTCAGAACCAGGCAATGGAATGAGACACAAAACCAAGGTCAACAAACAACCCACTTGTACTGCTATCAGGCAGCATGTGCCACCCCAGCTGAGATCCTCAGCCATGTAAGGGAGTGTGGGATTTATACCACAGTTATGCCCTGAGCAGGTGGACCTGATGAGCACTGAGATGAGTCAATCTATGGGGGGCTGAGGGGGATTCCCTACACAGCGCTGAATCATCAATCACCAATGCTGTAAAATAATTTCCACAGCAAACAGTTGGGAACAAACAGTTAAAGCAGCAAAGGGAAGATTTTTGTTCAGCTGTAATCTCTCGGGCACTGCTGAGTCACACTCCGGACTTGGAGGGAAAAAGCAGACGTCACAGCTGGATGCATTCAGCTAGGAAAGAAATCAAAGACATGATCAGTTCCCAGCTCGTGATATTTATTTGTAGTTCATTATTGTATTTATATTCTTCCCTGTGAAGAGCTTACAACAATCAGCAAGGCTGGCTTTTTGGTGCACTGCTTATCAGTGCCTCTAATCTAACACAAACGTACAGGGCCCTCACCAGAGGGCTGGGAAGCCCTCATGGAGGGCAAGCTTTATTGCTAATGCAGTATCACTTCCCCAGGCAGTTGTAGCATGATGGCAGCAGAATCTGAACTCCTATTGCTGCTCAGGCTGAGCAAATGATGTTTTTATACAAATATGTTTTTATACAAAGAAGATTTTCTACAAATAAGTACGCAAGTATATATATAAGTGTATATATATATGTATATAACACAAATGCATGTCTTAACTCAGCTGAGGCAGTTTCCTGCAGTTTACGAGCAAGGAGGGTGAAGACAAGAAGAGAAACATGTGAAAGAACAGATAATGACATAAGGGGTCCCCCGCCTGGGAAGACGAAGCCTAGGCGAGGAGCTCAGCAGGAATACTCATGCCAGCCAACTTCAAGCACCTCAGTTATGTGCCTCAGCTTCACAGGGCTCACTCAGGATAGGTTTCAAATCTGTCACGTGTGCAGGGCTCACAGGATGAGTGGCCACTAGCTATCAGCATACAGAGGTGTTGTCTAGGCCTGGGGCTACCGTCATTAGTTGACCATGTGTCTAAGCAGTAAATGCAGGCTTCATTAACATACGGATCTCAGGGATCAAAGACAGGATGGGCAAAGCCAGTCTAAACAGGTTAACTGAGGGAATTTGTCTTTTTTTTCCTGTAGCCTGACAATACTCATAAAGACCGCCACATCAATAAACTCACATTAGGCTGCACTGAATTACACAATTCAAAACAGAGATGTGTCTTTTTGCTTTTAACTATTATTAAATCAGCTCCTTCAGCTTCTTTAGGACTATGCCAGTTTACACCAGCTGAGGATGTGGTGCTAGCTCTCTAGGAAGCTGCTCACTCCTAAATGCAAACACATTGCCTGCTAAGAGTTCACAAGCTGAGGCATCCGGGACTCCAGTGATCTCTTGCTGCAGTTCAACCTGAAGATCCAAGGTTTTAAACATGTAGTATGAAGAAATAATGCATATTTTTAGCTGAGCTAGATTTCCACGTCCCCTACTTTTAGGAGTATTATATCAACACCTGTTATTTTTGCTCTGGTCATCATTTCCATCAGAAACTTATTGTTTCAGGGGTTTTATGATTCGTAAAACTTTTATAAGTCAGACAAAATGAGCTTTAGGAAAAAGCTGATTTTTCAGGTCTTGGCGCTGGAATGTATTTTTATATGCAACAAATGTAAAAGAGAATAATGGCTGTAATGGCTTTCATTATATTTAAAGGGAGGAAGAACTGCAAATATATTCAGAAATCAAATCATCTAACTATTAATTTTACACAAAGAATCTGGGCAACCCTCACAGAATATCTGTCAATAGACAGCAAATAAAACTGAACCCAGACAGTGGGAAAATTCTCATCCTTCATTTCCAAAACACTTAAGCACATACTTAAGCCCATCCTTACTGCAAAAGACATTTGAGCATGTACGTAAACCCCTCTTGCAAAAGAATTGCTTTCCTCAGTGTCTGCTGAGAACAGAGGAGTTATCCCACTCAACTCATTACTAATAGTCTTGCAGTTACTCATGGGCATAAATATTTGCGAGAATGGGGCCTCAGTGAGGAGCTGTGTCTGTATGAGGAATCATGGCCAAGCTATGCCATTCTAAAGAAAAATGCTCCCAGACTCTCTGTCTCCTCTGGAGAGCTGTTACCAACGTGGCGCAGAGTGGCTGCTGCTGCCCAGATGGCAGAAGCCAAGTGCATGCCCCCTGGCAGCAGGCCGCATCTCTGAGGGGTCAGATGCATCTCCTGGGAACGTATCTTTAGATGAACCCTGGGAAGAAAAAAGCCCTTCCATGTCTGACAACTGCTGCAGAGGAACAAAAGCTTCTTTAAAAAGCTCTCTCCCTGTTTACAAATAGCGCATTGAGGCTCTCTCTCACACACAAGCCTGACCAAGAAAACTGCAAACTGCTGTTATCAGCCAGCTTGGGGTTTTTGGGCAGGGTGAACAAATGCCACTTTGACTCAAAGCATTCACGAACCAGAAAGGATTTCCAGTGAAACCCATCACCCTTTTGACATGAAGGGGAGCTAGAAGTTGGTCCCCCTTCCAAAGGTTGGTACTTTCTTGGTGTCTGCCTGCTGCTGAGACACTAACAGTATCTCCTGTGGTAATGAAAGGAAGACTTCATGTCAGTGTGCCGGGACATCTAATCTAGGTCATGCTTGCCTAAGAAGGTTGGATCAGATGATCCTTGAGGTCCCTTCCAACTTGGTATTCTACAATTCTATGTTTTCACTGGAGCACAACGGCATATTACATTCTTCAAAGGCCCCCGAGCTGAAGTAGCCCCATCTTACATTTGAACATCCTGGGAAAACCACCTTAAATCTCACAGGTTTTGGGGTCACTTTCATTAGAAAATAATTCGTGTGTAATCTTGTCACACAAACACATACCTTGGGGGACAGCCAATGTTGACAAAGCCTGGGTAAAAAGGTGAATCTAGCACAGACCTGTGAGTCAAAGAGAAGTGGGAGGCTTGACTATGAATTTGAGAGCACCTGCAGTGTTTCTGAAATTCAGTTCTTATTTGAATTCTCATGGATCTATCCCTGACTTTTGATTTCCTCAGCATTTTGAAGACCTTGTTTTTACAATGTTAAAGACTATGTTTTTACAATGCTACCTAAGAGCTGGCATGACTTCTTGCAGGTATTTCCATACGTGGAAGACCTCATACAGACCTGTTGGGTTGCAAAAAAAGCAAGTAAGAAATGAAATCTGTAGGGATGGTCACAGCTCCATCAAGCTTATTTCCCCAGTATAGGGGTGGGGCTTAAAGGGATTTTTAGTACTTTAAGATTCACTTGTCCTTTCCATTCCCTACCAAACCTGACTGCCCCACAAAACCTACACAGTAAAACATAAAACCCCAGTCCTGAAGACAAACCTAAGGCTTTTGGCATTTCTTAACACTGAGGAAAAAATCATCTTTCCTGTTTCTAACGCAGCCCATGTGTAAAGTTACAGGCTGTGAGCACCGGCTTTTAACAGGAACTGTTAACAACCCTTTTTGATCACAGGAAGTGGAGGAAAGCCTCTTCACTTAAGAAAATAACAGCGATGTTTATGGGCGCTGCTCTTCTCCCTGTTGGGAGCTGCCAATCACCCTTCCTCCCCCCAGAGCTGATTTCTGGGGGGCTGTGGTGGGGGGCCAGGGCTCGCTCTGGCTTCCTTCCGTTGGAGGGCTCCAGCGGCTGATGCTGTTTCTGGGCAAACGGCCACTGCAATGTTTGCGTTAGATAGGCTGCAGCTGGGCTGGGCGGGTGTTGCAGGCGGGCTGCACCCAGGCAGCTCCCTGGCCTCTGATTCCTGGTAAGAACAGCTTCCGGATTCCTTTGAGTTCTATCTTCCTTCGTTTTTTGTTATTATTTTTTGTGTTTATTTTTATTTTAAGCAAATAGGGGCTCTTTGACTTCTAGGGAATGTAGGTGTGAAGAGGAGGGCCATGAAGACGACCAGAGGGCTGGAGCACCTCTCCTATGACAAAAGACTGAGAGAGCTGGGATTGTTCAGCCTGGAGAAGAGAAGACTCCTGGGAGACCTTATTGCAGCCTTTCAGTTTGTTAAAAGGGCCTATAAGAAAGATGGGGAGTGACTTTAACAGGGTCTATTGTGATAGGACAAGGCGTGATGGCTTTAATCTGAAAGAGGAGACATACGGGCTGGATGTGATGAAGAAATTCTTCACACTGAGGGTGGTAAAACACTGGCACAGGTTGCCCAGAATGGTGGTGGATGCACCATCCCTGGAGACATTCAAGGCCAGGCTGGATGTGGCTCTGGGCAACCTGATCTAGTTCAAGATGTCCCTGCTCATTGCAGGGGGATTGGACTAGATGTCCTTTGAAGGTCCCTTCCAACCCAAACTGTTCTATGGTTCTATGATTCTATGAATATTTGCTGTGCATACAGGAGGGCAGCCTGGCTCATCCACCTTATCCCTCTACTCCTGTTCCTCCAATGCAGTAAGTGGCACTTTCTTCTCTTTACTACCTGTGTTAAAGGAGCCAGCAGTTCATCCTCCTGACATTCAGGGCTGTCTTTTAAAAGCAACATAGTACTCAGGGTTACTAGGTAAAAAGCAGAGAGTGTGTAACTGTTTGAACTGAAGGAACAACTCCAAGGGAGAATTTATTTTCCTGTGTTATCTCGTGATTTAAAATCCATGTTGGCAGAACTTCAGTTCTTCATAGAATCACAGAATCAACTAGGTTGGAAAAGACGTTTAAGATCATTGAGCCCAACCATTACCCCAGGACTGTCAAACCCACCACTAAACCGTGTTACTAAGGGCAAAGTGGTCTTCCCTCATGGCTGCCCTTCATAGCTGCCACTCATGGCTGCCCCTCACGGCTGCCCCTCACGATCTCCAGTCACAGCCACACCACATCTGCCCCCTCATAGTGGCCCCACACGATATAGCTGCCGCCCCTACCCCTCGTGGCCACCCCTCATCTCCCTGCAAGATCTCCCCTCATGGCCAACCCTCACAGCTCATGGCTGCCCTTGCTCTCACCTCACGATCTCCCCTCACAACTGCCCTACCTCTCCCCTCATAATCTTCCCTCACCCCCCATGGCCACTCCTCCTCTCCCCTCATAATCTTCCCTCATGGCCACCCTCCTGTCCCTCCATGGGTGCTCCTTCTGCCCGCTCCTGATTTCCCCTCATGGCCCCCTCCTGTTCCCTCATGACTGCCCCTGCTCTTCCCTCATGATCTCCCCTCACCTCTCATGGCTGCCTCTCCTGTTCTTAAGGTCACAATCTTTGGGTACAATTTCAAGCTGCAAGTATTCGGCAGCTGAGGAACCAGTGTGTATATATGTGTGTGTGCATGCGTGCACCATATGTATTCATGTTTATTCAGTTTTTGCACTCAAAGCAGTCAGCGGAAATGAAAACCTGATTTTGCAAGGCTTCCACTGCAAAATTAAACCTTCAGTTTTTCCTGAAGGGAGTTTGCTGTTTTATGTACTGGGAAATAACCCCTAAATTTTTTTTTTCTTTTTCTTTTTAAGTCCAAAATATCTTCGCTTGAAAGAGAGCTCAGCTATGCTGGGAAACACAACTATTCATCTGGGACGGGAGAGGGGAGCAGCAAGGTGAGAGAGAATAAGAAGAAATCAAAGAGAAAAAGCAAACAGAAGTGAGGGATTTTCAGTTCCTGTGTGTGTGTCCATCTATTTTTATCCTAGAGGGAAACTTCTTAACATAGCTGTGTTTTCTTTCACGCAGCTCTCCTCCCTTTGCGGGACTTCCAGGCTTCATCTCAGCACCTGGTTTTTCCCTGAGCTTGATGTGTTATGCCTACAAGGCAGGACAAATTTGGCAGCTGTTGCACTGGAAGCAAAAGAGGAGCAGAACAGCAGCAAAGCGGATACTTTGCATGTCCAGAGGCACTGGAGGGATGTAGTTTATTTCTTTTGCTTAGGATTTTGCTGGCAAAGCTGACTGCTTTCTTTTGGCCTCGACTGGGACATCTAGACAGTGGGAAGAGGTTTTTCTTTTCGTTTGGATCAGAAGGTATCCTCTCTTCTAACACTTCTGTTGCTCATGTTCTTATGTGGAGAAAGCTTCTCTTTTCCCCCTTTTTTTCTTTTTTCTTTTTCTGAGGCTATGAGACAAAGGAAATGTTTGGCTGAAGTGAAATGTTGCTAAAGTGGAGAAGAAGCAGAGTCTGAGGCACCAAAACAGAACTTCAAATATTTTTCCATTTGCAAGGAGTCATACAGGCAGAAAGGAAACGCTGCATTCCAGCCCCACTGAAGCCAATAGGAAATGTGCCATCGACTTCCACGGGATGAGAGATCCACATAAGGAATCCAAACTCACCAGTCTGCCCACCATAATTAGGGTTATTCATGATTTGTTATTTGTATTGCAGTTCCATTTAAAGGGCAGGATTCCCTCTGCCCAAGGGGTTGTAAGAGCCCAGATCAAAGAGATATTCCTTGCCCCAGAGATCTTGATATCAAAGTTTGTGTCTCACTGTAACACTTTATGGAGGAACCGTATGGGGAAAACAGCCCCACCTTGCCAGGTCTGAGCAGATACCTGTGCCCTGCTGCACCCCTAGCCAAACACAAACTTTCTGAAATGGCTGCTTGTGTAAGCACACCTATGCTGCATGCAAAGCAGAATAGGATATCACCACCCATTCAGAGGCACGTGCAAAGGATCAGGTGTGGAGAGATGATACTTGCTGTCTCAGGATAAGCTCTCTTGAGAATTCCTGGCGGCTCCCATTCCCTTCACAAAATTAGCATGTCACTTTATTAGGAGCCTCAGTAAATCTGAGTCTTTAGTATTTCTGCAAGGTGAATCTAATTCTTATTATGATATAGTCCTGGGAAAATCAAGCCCAATGCATAATGCTAAACCAAAGCATAATAAGCTTTCTAGACTTAGTAGCGCGTTCAGAGAGAAGAAATTGGAGAGCTAAATAAAATGTCAATTATTTGATCCTGCAACACCGGATGATTCAATATCAAAGGGAATACCATCATTATCTTTGGCATCAGAATCTCTAAATTTAGGCTGAGATGCTGGAAAAAATAAAAATCTTTGTAACCAAAATCACAAATGAAAAAAAAAGGCCTTTTAAACTTGCTTGAGATGTAACTTGGCTGGAAATGAAACAAAAAGAGTAGAACCCAAAAGAAAGAGATTCAAAATGGAAAAGCTTGAAGCAAAGTTCCTTCAAGCTTGGGTGGCCGGGGCCAAGTGAGGAGAAATACACATGTAAACAGCTTTTCATAAAACCTTACCTTACTCTTATATATAACTTTCATCAGACATTTTCTATCGGCAACGGTGGTTCCCAAAAGAAACAATAAATAGCTGCAAACACACCAGTAGGAACCTATGGTCCCAAAAGAAAAAATATCCTGATCTACAGACGAGACACATGTTCACTTGCCGAGAGAAGAACCGACACCATCAAATGAATTAATGAAGAAAATGGCAAATTCCAGTCAGCTGCCCCCATCTAATACTGAGAGACCAGAAAGCACTATGCATCTTTTCTCTCAGTAATTCATTCAATGAAGTTAATAATGATGAACTCTCAGACAATAATCCTATTTCTCTTAGAAAAATAGGATTAAGCGTAATGTCCAGTATGAAGCCAAGGCTGCTTAGGTCGTTAATGGTTCTGTATGTCAAAGGATAAACAATTATCTCTTTACATGGGCAGTTCCCAGACACTGGGGTGTTGCCTGGATGCAGCTGTTCCCTGCAGCAGCAGGGCTGGTGCTGAGTGCCCTGGCCACAGGTAGTATTCAGGCTTCATCTGGGAGCCTGCAACTCTTCAATGACTTTATTCTTACTTTTTTAGGGCAGAACACCTATTGTCTACTTTCCCCCAAACTCCTTTTCAGAGCATTTCTTTCTGCTCAAAATGAGGTGAATATTTAAAGAGAAAAAAAGGTAGGATCTCTTGGGAGCAGGTTTCCCAGCATTTGTCTGGTGCTAGGAGACAGCCATCCTCTCCGAGACATTTTTAGTGCTACCAGATACAGCACTCCATGTGAGCTCCCCTGTTCCTGGCACCCAAAGGCAGCTCTCACATACTTGCCATTTTTTTGATGAGGTGAGTGTGGGACATCCCTATTATTGCAGCCTATCACTGGCTCCTCTGCTTTGCCGGCTGACACAGAATCTGTGCCACTGCTCAAGGCTGGCTGCTCCACCAGAGACTGGTAGATGATGCTGCTGCCTGCAGTGTGGACCACAACTGACTTGGCAGTGGTGGTGAGACGAGGCTCTTTCCTGCCATGGTGAGAAAGTGATGGGGAAGGATCCTGTCCTAACAGAGGGTGTAGGAGGCAGCAGCTGGGGGGGATGCTGGAAAAGGGAGCATTTAGGCTGTGCACTCCACACAAGCCCACCTAAGCATTGTTATCCCCTTCCCCGACAACGATGCAGTATGAGGCCACTACCCATCAGTCTCTAATAACAGCAGAAAGTGAGCTTTCCCTCTGCATCACCTGCACTGAAACTGAGCTGCTCAGCCACCATTCAGGTTTAAATCTCTTAATGTGTGTCTCCCCATGGTCCAGGGTGACAGCATTAGCAGCACCCACTTCTCCCATTATTCACTTGGTGCTTGCTTTGTGTGGGAAACAGCTTTTCCTCCCCATTAACAACCTCTCAAACTACTGGTGGATGGGGACAAGGGCAGCTATCAGCCCTAATGAAACTGGAGGGACTCCTGCTCTTCTCCAACATGGAAGTTGCTGTGTGCTCCTTAGGACAATGAGTAAAATATCTTCTACAGGACAGGAGTATCTTCTTTTGTCATGAAGCAGATCAACAAAGGAGGATCAGGAAGACTGTGATACGGGGCCAGTAAGGAGGGCTTCTGAGTTCACAGTTTGCAGGCAAATCTGGTGTGGCCACCAGTGTCATAAGGATAACACATCTACAAGAAACTGAAGTGTGGGAGTCAAGTCACTGAGGGAAAGAATGACTGCAGAGAGGCCTGCAGAAACATCTGTGAGACATTCTCATGATGTGTGGCACACACCCATGCCTTCCACCACTCATCCACTGAGGTTACCTTGCAGTCATTTTCTCCCATCTGCTGTGGGCTTCATCTCAAACCTCTCAGGGACAGTGAAGAACATTGCAGTGACCTCTGAGTCGGGGCTGGTATGCATCAGCCCCTGTGGAGCACAGAAGCCCATCCTTCCTGAGAAATAGGCTGCAATTTTCTTCTCTTTCCCTGCTTCATCCTCTGTAACTCCTTCCTCCCTGCCATTACAGGTTTCCTTTAATGACATCATCTTGGACGCATTGACCTCCTCCATTCCTGATAAAGTGGGGATTTGGTAACATAAGAGCAGCTGTATTAGGTCAGACCTATCTACCTGGTAACCTATTTCCAACATGAACAGGAGCAAATGCTTGGACATATGTCAGGTGTGGTACCTCCTCCAGGTTCTTCTGTGTGTCTGAACTTTCTGAACCACCCTAGAGCATTGCTTTAGCTACCATGAATCTGATCAGATTTATCTCCAATGACCTTGTGAAAGCCTTCTTTGAAATAATTTCTGAATCAATCAATGGCAATGAATTTCCTGGTTCACTTAATTGTTAGGGGAAAAGAATATTTTGAAAACAAAGATCCCCTTGTTTTTTGCCTTGAAAATGTGGCTAAAGATTATAGCAGGAGAGCATCACTTCAGCTGCTCAGGCCTGCCATGCAGCTGCACCTCCACCTCACCCCTACCTAACCCCCACCCACAGCTCCCTGCCTGGCTCTTACTAGGTTTACATAGCAGCTTTGGGGTTACTTCTTTCAGATCATAACCTAACCACAGAGCCTCCGAAAAGCTGTCACTGGGAGCTTACACCACCTGCAAGTCTCTCTCCCCTACAATAACCCCTCCAAATGGCTTCTGGACTCCTATTCTCAACAGCTGACTGAGAAAAAAAAAAAAAAAAAAAGGAGGAAAGAAATCCAGCATTATATTTAAAAAGATGTGAAAAGGCAAAGGAAAATCAGTCCAAAACAGCTGGCCAAATCCTCCCCTTTGACTCAGTGGCTGACTCCTGCTTCCAGTGGGACCTTTCCCAGAGACTACTGATGGTTCACATTGGTCTTTCCCCTCACCCCACCCCACTCCTCCCTATCAGCTCATCGGGCTCTTGAATGTGGTCACCCTTGTATATTTGTCTTGCTGACATCACGAAGATGTCAGCCAACCCCTTCATTTTCAAATTTGGAACCAAATATAAGGCCATGCTTCAGTCACTCCTGGGACAGAAGTGGGATGGCTGCAAAGGAGGAAAGTGTAGGAAAAGCCTGCAGGGAAGAAGGAGGTAGGAGTTCAGAGGGTTCGGGAAGGGTCACATTAACTTGTAGGTTACTTCCTCCTTCATTTTAAATGTCAATATTTTTCCAACATCTCTGTACTGAGAACTTCACTGCCTTCACCTTTCCCTCTCTTTTATAGTTACTTTTCACAACTTCTGTTGCAGTGAAGATTTACAGCCTTGAGGAACTGAATAACTCTTTGCCCCTGCCTCACCAAAGAGGCCCAGCAAGCAAACCCTACATCGGAGATCCTCCCCTGAAACACTTCCCATGCGGACACTGGAACTTGAACACTGCCCTCAAAGCATAGCCCAATGGTGGTCTCATTAGTTTCTTTGGGAGCAGAGCTAAAACTCTTTGGAAAATTCCATTCTTCAAATCTAACAGCAGATTTTGTCCAGTTTTTCTGGGTGGATCTCAAACATGACAATTTAATTAGGATGTCCAGACCTCCCTGCATGCTTATGCTCACACCGAACTGCCTATTCCCAGATAGTTCTTCTATCAAAGCCACGTAAGGTTTTTGACATACTGTGCAAAGGTAGCCAAGTGGAAAAAGCAGGCTGCCTGTTTAGTCTTGAACACAGACAGTAGCCACATTCTTGTAGGGAGCCCAAAGCATGTTCAAAAAATTTAGGGAAGATAAATGAAAACCTGTTGCTGTCCCAAAATTGAGCTGTTTGATTTGGAATGGAAAGCTTAGTCATCTGTCCTGCAGGGGTTTGCCCAGCTCCTTTGGTCTCTTCATCTGTCTGATTTGCTTCTTCATTTTTTCCATTTCCTTCCCTACCTTCTTTTTTCAGGGTCTCAAACAGGAAAGCATTGGCTTTCCATGATGACATCACCAGTTACACAATGCTTAGTGCATTTCTTCTCACCTTAGAAAGGAGGCATCAAGGGACTAATGCTTTATAGTAATATTCTTATGCCTACATGACTTATGGAAATGTTCAGGAAGAAAATAATTTTCAAACAGTCCACTTGTTATTGGTTGCATGGCAGAACCAGCATTAATCATCCCTTCCCCCTTGCTAACAACTCCTGTTGCATTCAGTTCCTATAATTAGGAGGCTCTCAAAGACCTCCTATATATTTCCTTTATATTTCAGGGAGGTCCTAATATATAACAATTCCTTTATATATCGGTTATATTTCTATTTTATCAAGTAATAAGGTAAGTGTTAAGAGGCTGAAGTACTTAGCAAAGCCCTATATTCTACCAGCACTTGTGTTTGGCTGCTGTATGTGACTCATTAGATGGAGGTGGGTAGGTGACATCACCAGTTAAGGGAAACACATGATAAAGTGAGGGTTCAAGGATTTAAACTTCAGCTAATAAAATATCCAGACAAAGAGGATTAGCTGTGTTTGCAGGAAGAGTGTTTGCTTCTGTCAAAACGATAGCCCAAAGAGAATAAAGAATATCCTTTTTCTTCCTTCAGCCACCAGTTTCTTGTCATGCTGGAAAAAAAATAGCAGAAACAAAAAAGAAAAAGAAACCAGCTGTCTTTCAAATGGATGTAGCCATTGCCTTAGTTAGTACATTACAGAAGCATTTTTAAATCAGACAAATTTTCTGGTTTATATCCCAGGTTTGGATTTCCTTTCCTTAAAGATATGGTGAGATGCAGAGCTAGACAAAACAAAAGTTGTTTTAGTAGCTGAAAAAGCAGATCAGCATGCACAAATCTACTCTACTCATGGACAGAGTTGCTACTTTTTTGCGTCATCCTGGGCAGCCATTAATTACAGCTCTGTTTTAGCTAGTTATTAGCCTGATCTGAGTCTTTGAGGCTATAGGTAGGAATGACAACATCAGCACCCAGCTTCCCCCTGATAAAGGGAAGAATAGAAGCAGGACCTTTAAATTTCTGATTTCACAGATATGAGGACAAAACAACAACCTTTCCTGGCCAGCCTCACTCTTGGGGAGTAAAACAAGGTATCATGGGCTTCCTCAGGAGCAGCTGGCATTTTTTGCTTTCAGAGAGCATGGAAAAAATGACACTGTGAATGCAAAGGCACTTCTTCATGCTGGAGCATGGTCAGCAAATGGTCTTTGGGAAAATGTGGAAGAACACAAAGCAGGGCTTTTCCAAGTACCATCCCAAATGCAACCTTGTAGCTGTTAGACAGGATCACAAGAGGGAACAGTCACAAACGTGCTTTATTATTGCTGGTTCTGTGCCAGAGCTGACTAACCATCTTCTGAACACAGACACAACAGCAGCAGCCTCTTACTGAAGCTGTTTGAAGCTGACCCACAGATTGCAGTACACAGGCAGATCTTGCTCACAGTGAGCTGCAGCATGTGTGCCACCTGTATGCCCAGGGGACAAGTCAGCTTAATTAATCCCATGCTGTCATCGTGCAGGTTTCACAGTCACCCAGCTATTCTGTGCTGGCTGCACCACAGCTACGTTACAAGCTGCAGCAACGAGCAAAGGTGACAAACAGCTCCTAAAAGTGAAAATCAGTTTTGCTAATGCTATCTTACCCAAAACTTTCGGCCCACGTCCCCGCATTAAGGAAAAGCATTACAGCAGACACACCGCCTATAATGGCTTGTTGCCATAAGCAATAGAGAATGACCGTACTAAATCATCTTGGTACAGGAAGACTTGGGGTGCTCCCAAGCCCTGGTGCAGAAAGTGAACATTGACTTACTGACTTAGGTTCCTCACTGTGCAAGGCAAAGCAGCTTTGCCACCTTTTTACTCTAAAGCTTTCTTAGTTTCAGCATAAAAATGTCTCACATGAAAGAATATTTACCTTTTCTTTCTCCACAGCATAAGCCACAGCTTGTGGAAGCCAAAGGCTTCAAACCTGATACTGAACCAGATTGCTACAGCTCTTGTCAGCTGAGGTTTAGAAAAAACCAAAAGTGCACAAAACCCCAAACCTCCAAAAAAGCCCCATACACACTGTGCAGAGCAAGGGTTGAGCTATACTGTTCTCATGGTGAGGAGGACAGGAGACTGCTTCTATCACTACAGATTTTGCAGTTATTGCCAGAATTTAAAGAAGAAAGATGCATTGGGCAGGCTCTGAGACCTGTTGCTGTCTCCATGATTACTGTTGCTGGCATCTGCGTTTTTTAGCATACCATCTACCAAGGTAGCGTTTGTCTCAGAGAAAGTGAAGTAATGCTGACAGTAGATCCTGCAAAATATTGTATTTGTTCTTCTATATTTTGTTTTAAATTGAAATACAAGCTTTGGTCATTGGCCTAAGCCATCTTAGGGTGCTTGAAGGCCTTCATTTAACTTTCCTACTTTTGCACTTAACGTTTCACAGCATTGCAGATTTATCCTATGCCAGTGTGCAATTCATTGGAAAACAGAGAGAAGCTGCTCTTACCCAAAGCATGAGCATGTTGTGTCATAAGTCAATGAACTTATTCTCTGGTCTCACAGTGGAAAAGAAATACATGTCCACTCGGATTTGTCTTGGTTTTTTTGTCTTTTTTTTTTTTTTTTTAAACTAGCCATTTTGCACTTCTTTTTTTTTCTTTTTTTTTTTTTTTTAATCTCAAAGCAAATATTTGTAATGAGAATTTGGATCTGATCAGCCTACCCTCCTCGATACCTCTAGTTTCTTCTGCAGGCTGGAGGGTACATTTTTGTGTTACTGAGGTATCGCACTGGCATCCCATACCTGCTCACATCTTACATGAACTGAAACCAAAGGCTGTTTCCTGACACCGCAGCAACTGAGCCTGAAGAAAAGAAACTATCAGATGTTTCTGCATGACAGCTGCATGTCAAAAATAGTAGACAAATCAAGAGCTTCACTGCGCTACGAGCATAGGAAGCACACTCCCTCTAAGAAATACGTTTCTCATTTATTGGAAGTGGGCAAGTTTTTCTATAATCACTTATGAGTGGGAACAGAAACCTTTCAATACAGAGACCTGCATTTGACGCTATAGCTGTCTTCTTGTTACTCAGCCACTGTGGCAACAGATACGGCCTGTTGGCCATTTCTTACCTAGGTGAATGAGAGTTTGCCACTGCATTTGTTACTGCGCCACAACAGGATTAAAAGCGTATGCGTTTATGTTTACACACATCCTGAGGTCTGCATAAATAGGGCTGTGCTTAACCACATCCAGCTTTGGGAGGACCTGGTTACATCTACCCGAGGCGTATCAAGCTTTTGGATGTGGAACAAAATATGAAGTGGGATTTAGGATGGAGCACTCAAGAGTCATCGGGAATTTCCCTGTCTGTGGTTTGAGAAGGGTGACTTTGTTACTATTAGCTGCATTTCCAACCCTCCACTTCTAAGAAGAGTGCTTCACAGGCACTGTAACAAGCCCATAAGACGAAGGCAACAAGCGGTGTGTAAAGCCATGTAATTACAAGGCTTTGAGCAACTTGAAGAGATTCTGGTGACACAAGAGCCTCAAGGCAGTGTCCTAGTATGAGGCTGTTCGTACAGTTACTGTCTGCTGCTGTTTCCCAATACAGTTCAGATGTCTGCACGAGACGTTTACAGCACTGTGCTGACTACCTTATGCTTTCAGCTGCTCAAGGGAAATTTTCAGGGATGTTGTCTGAGTGAATTTAAACACACATGCGCACACAACGTCCAAGCAGCTCACTCAGTAAAATGGCACTCTGCCCCCCACTGCTCCAGTGTAGAAGGGAATTATTCTTAAAGACACACCCTTATGTCACAGATTTTAGACAGTTGTGTGGCACAGTGAATGTTTCTTTCCCTCCCCCAGCTGGTGGGAAGTTGTTCTTTAACAGCCTCCCACTTGATCAGTATATGGGTGGTTCATTGCCAATGAAAACCCAGGTGCTGCTGAATTCCTGTTAGTGATTCAAGCAGCAGTCTTCTCTCTGAGTCAAGAGAAAACCAATACCCCCAGAATGGTTTTAATAGGGACTCTGTTGCAAATTGCTCAAACAAGACATAAAATAGAGGTCCTGACCGCATCTAGTAATTGAAGATCCCACAGTGCTGTTTGCAGAGGTAAGAGCACATGTCCAAGAGCAACTTTCCGTTGCCTTCTGCCTATATTTCTGTCCTCCTTAACTCCCTAACACTGATGTAATGGTGTGCTTTCTCAAGCAATTTGGGACATATCTGCTTGGGAGTGGATAAAGCCTTTTAAGGACATTGTTCACCATTCACTAACTTCCTATTCTAGGCATGGTAGGTTTCAGATGATCCTTCACACATGCATATATGTATACACATGCCCAACATATACAGAGATAGAGCAAGTCCTTTCCTGAATTGCATGGGCTCTCAGGAGGGAAGTGAAGTGCAGGAAATCTCAGCTCTAAGCAATCTATAGTACCAGGCACAGATGTGTCTTAGTTTTCTGTGTCCCAGTGTGCCAGGCAGTTCCTGTGTGTTCAGCCAAGCATGTACTGGATCTCTTGCTGAGCTTTAACCCAACCGCCTGGCTCTGAAAGGTGTCAGGGTCCAGCCCTGGCTGTGTTTCTCCAGGGGAGCCTGGACTTTGCTAAGAGAGCAAACCCAGCTGTCACCTTGACATGTGCCACCACACGTCTTCCTGCCACCACAAAGTGCCTCCTGTCTTGCAGAGGAGACTTCTGGCCCTTCCGATCTGGGATTTCCAGTGGCCATCCCCTTTAGCCAGACCCAAATCAGTTGTTCCAGCCCAAGCTGTTTACTAGCATGCTCCAGGCAGGAGATGCCAGCCATGGACATGGGCTCAGGACCCTCAGGTTGTGGCTCGATGGGGTCTCAGTGGCACTTCCTACAGAACAAACACCTCACCCTGCTCCGCTGTGTTGTGCAGGTAAATACTGAGGCAACACTGCCTAACCTCTGAATAGCAGAGAGACTTGTTATCCTCTGTCACACAGCCTTAGAGGTACAGCTCCCTGAAGGATGTCTTCAGCTCCCGCCCTTGGTGGGGGTTCCCACAGGGTCAGAAGGAAGGATTCAGCCATAGGCTTTGGATAGACACAGTTTTGTTTAATCCAGGAGGCACACGCATAGGATAGTAAACTCCTATTTGACAACTAAGCGAGGAATGTCCTGCTATGCTCAGCAAAGGAAGAGAAGCTGAAGTAGGTCTTCTGGGATCAGCCAAGAAGGACACAAAATTATGACAGAAGCTGACCTAGGGTAAACCTCATCCCATTTCCCCTCTTGTAGTGCCTCTTGACCCCATTCTGGCATGTCAGCATGGTGGCATTCGCTCTTAGCCCTCATACTATTCTTAGGCTAGGTGTGAAAACTGAACTCAAATGTAAAAGGGGCTTTTTTGATTTCCTCTCCACACACAAAAAAAAAAAAAAAAGGAAAAAGAAAGAAAAAGATGCCTTTATATAGATATTCTCTGCATCTGGCTACCTCACCACAAGTTACAGGAAATTGGTTGGCTGCCACTTAACACAGCTGTTAACACTTTGGACTAGCAGTAGCCATTGTGCTGATACTGGCTTAAATGGAAAAGGATGAGGTATGCGATGGTTAGAATAACAACTGTCTCATATTCCACAAAGAACATAGACAGCGCTGGGATACAAGCCCCGCGTGCCTTACCCCACTGCTGCAAACATTGCTGGGGATGTATAATTCTGCTTCACAGACCTTCTGAGCATCAAAGAGATTCCAAGACATTAATAAAATGTGTCATAACAACCTGATGATACAGGATCACTATATAAACATGACTAATAATTATGGTGGTGTCCAGGGACCAAACAAAATCAAGACTGCTCTCTTTACAAGGCAGCAGAGTCACTCTCGCAGAGTTTCAAATGTAAACAGAAAAGATGGATGAAGGCTAGGAGGGAAGGGAGTTATAGTCCTGATTGACTAGCTCAGGGGAAAAAAAAAAGGAGGAAGGGAAGTGAAAACCACTTTTGATATGGTTTGAGATCTCTGCAGAGTTCCTGGAAGCAATTAATGACAGAAATTGCTCTTGTGGGAAAGTTCAGCTTCTCAGAGGTAGACTAATCACAGCAGGATCCATGTATTCTTGGGTATGATTGTCGACAGATTTCTCTATAAGTGATTGTTGACTTGATTTTGTCAATACTGATGACATTTTGGAAGGTCTCATTGTAAAAAATTACCTTCTGTCCAATGATTAGGAATTAATTCAGTTCTCTTAATAAGATTCTTGATTTAAAAAAGGAAGTTTGACAAAGTTACGGAACTAGTGATTGGAGCCATCTGGACTGAGTGGCTCATACTCCACCATGCAAAGTCTGAAATTTTCTGAAGTCATACACGCAAGCAAAAGCAACGGGGGAACAGTGCAGTAAAAGGCAATACTCCTTCTAACTCTCCAAAGATCTTAAATGACCCCATAGCTTTGTATTATACCCTGCACAAAGCCACACAGCAAGAAGTGTTCCTTGCCTTTAAGAATTACAGTCTAAAACACACAAAGAAATGCTTTATGATCAACATAAGAGTT
>JANHGB010010633.1:0-22232 GCA_026283785.1 Coracopsis vasa
CATTGGACTTTATATCATACTTTTTTTTTTTTTTGTGTTCTATCACAAAGTATATGTCTACATATGAAGAATGGGGGCTTGCTTCATACATTCAATACTGAACATCGATGCCCTTTTCCTCTCAAAATGTAATTTTTTTATGTATAATTTGGAATAGAAAAAACTTTTCTCCAACTTTTATATGTTTAGTACACAAGCATACATTTTTTCCCCCCAACAAATTCACATTTTTATAGATTGATTATATAAATGAAATAGAACATTAGATACGTATGGGCCACATGAGGTAATTTGACTTATAGATAAACTTGCCATTATAAAAGTAAAGAGCATACTGCAATATTGATGGCAAAATCTAGCCCATATTAATGCTACTAAAAAATTGTTAACTTCCATTTTAAAACAAAATACTCCATTGAAACTGCACCACCAGTGTCTCAGTTCTTTGGTCTCTCAGATCTATACTGAATCTTCTTCAGTGACTGAAGTTTACTTGCATATTACAGAATGAATCCTTTTTTTAAGCAGAACTGTACCTGATAACAAGGAGGTGATGAAACAGCAGATGTCAGGGTCATCTTTCATTTTAAAAGAATTAAGCCATATTTTGTGAGGTCCAGAAGGATTAATTTGTGAATATATCCCCACAGAAGAATGAGGTTGAAAAACCTTAAATGTTTCAAGATCTGTCTTTATACAGTTTTACTTGCAAAAATTTTGGGCTTCAACACTTTGCCTGATATTTGTACCATACTGATGTTTTGTACTCCTCAGACAATGTTATAAACTTGAATCAAAAGTTTATATTGAAGGCAAGTTAGAGTACTCTTTTTATATCATTTAAAAGATGACCTGACCAAAAACTTAACAGGATTCATAAAATCAGGGATCATTTTACTATTGACTTAACAGTACTCAGTAGTTTTGTATGTAATATTATAATTAATTTTCAACATTTTAGTACTTGTATTTATTTTTTGGTCAGAAATAGTATATTAAAATATTTTTTGATAGTTTATAGATGATACTCAACCTGTAAGTGTTTAAAGGAACAGAATTATTTGTTTCTAATTATTAGGTTAACCTTTGACTACACAACTAAGGAAAGGCAGGGAAATATTTAGATTCTCCTATCCCAACCCCTATGTATTCCATTAAATGTCATTTAAAGGACACATTTTGAACTGTTTTATAAATTCAGTTACCAGTCGCTACTTATTAATTGACAATTTCTGAAAATTCCTGTTTCAACAGAATTTTAAATGAAGGCGAAAGCAAGCCCTACATGCTTTCTACTTATTTGAATGTTTCTCAAGTATTTTATATTAAAAAACAGTGCCTCTGTTTTTAGAACTACTGCTCAGTAAAGCTGTTTAAACCATTTCTGGTAGCTAATGACAATTTTATATTAAATTGTATATTAACTTTAGTGAGACTGATTTTTTTAGTTGTTTACAGTACAAATACTTGTATTTGTTTTTTAATTGCAGTATTTCCATTGTCGCAGTAATTTAGTACAACTCTGTGGCTGCCTTGATTTTTGACAGATTTTTGTTAACAACTGATTTTTAGGCAATTAGTTATATTTATGCATAAATCAATTGCACTATAATTCATGAATTATTTATTACAATATTTTCTAATGAATTCCATGTATTTGTCTTGTGTTGTAAATGTACTGTAATTCTGTTTCTTCTTTGTGTTGTTATATTCCTAAATCTGATTGTATGAATTTAATTGTTTAGTTAACGTGTTTCTACGTTGTAATTTGTAGTAAAGCACTTCAATGCTTTTGCACATAAATTTACAACACTGATGTGTGATTGATTTGCTCATTCAGTAAAAAAAAAAGAAAGAAACAAAAACCTGTACACTGACTCCTTTGACTTACTCCTGAGGCACAAGTTCATTAGCAGTAGCATAAGATCAAGAACTGTATAAATTAAGCACGTAATGACTAATTTACTATGAGTATTTTATATACCAGAAATAGTAGCTTTAAAGACAGATGATTTCTCAGAATTGATGCATTACTCGTAGAATTAGTTCTCTAAATTTCTTCTCATTTATAACAGCTACTTCTTTAATTTGCATCTAAAAAGTATTATATATTACAGATAACATGTAGCTTTTTTGAGGGATTTATTTACTTAGGAAAGTCAGAAAACAAACGTTTCTGTAGGACTAATTTACTGTTCTATAATAGTTCTGTGCTGTTTGTATGAGTATTTAGAAGTATGTTCTGTTCCCAGTCTGTAAAGAAGTTTCTAGATTGATCTGTCTTGTCTGTGGCTGAGATGACAGACGATAGAACAGTAGGGAAGGACATCTTTTGGGAGTCCTCTGACAGATCTCTTTCCTGATAGCTTTTTGGATGTGTGGAGGAGGCAAGTGTTTACGTTTATACATTAAATAATGCGCTGAAAGGCTAGTACTTAACCTTAAGTCATTTCTGCCTTTACTCCAGTCAATCCCCATTCTATGGTATTAACCATCCCTGTCCTCTGGCAGGGAAATAATATCATTCCATGCTTAACTTTTGTCCTCGGAGATATCGTGCACAAAAGGCACCGGGGTGAGCAGTGCATATTGACCCTCTTACTCCCTCAGTTTCCTACCCATGTGTGATTTGTAGAAAGTGTAAGACTGTTCTGTGAAGGAAGTATGCAATTGGGAAAGTGATAGCTGTTCCTTCTAGGGAATTGTTTAAGCCTTTTATCTTGAGGATAGCCTAAATTACTGTGTGATGACACAAATAGAAAGCGCTATAGGCAGCAATTACAGGAAACTGAAATCTAATTCCATAATTTTATAGAAAAGCTCCTAAAAATTAGTTTAAGTATATTGACAGCTCTACAGACAGACGCTTTAAAGAAATGAGTTGCTTTATTGCTTTAATTTGTTTGCATAGTAAGCTGTTCTCCAAAATTATAACAGAGTAAGGGGTTGTGTTTTCACAAACTTGGAAGATCATGTGGAGTGGGGTGTTGTTGCAGTAGAATAGCTGAAGTTGTCTGTCAGCTTTAGAAACTAACACGCGTTAAGGGACAGCAGGTTATAGACGTTAGGCTATGATAAGTTGAAAAGAAATCATATGGGAAGAATGTCCAGTATGTCTGTGATAACCAGGATATTACTTTATACAACAGGTTGATCTCCATATAGCAAATTCAGAGAAGTTCTGAGGCCTTTGGAAATTTTGGTTACTGACTTTGAGAAAGCTTTAGTGCTCTGGAAGTTTCTGCCACCAGTGAGCATGCTTTAAATAGCAGTTATGAAAACAGGTCCTATTAAAGCTCTCCAGTGAAACTCCGTTATACATACCTTGTGAGTCTAGAGAGATAGATATCTGCCTGGAGACTGAAAAGACTGTACAATAGCCATCTTTTTTCCAAATTAGTACCTAACAAAGTTACTGAGATTTACAAACAAAATACTGAAGTTCTAGTGCCATGGTTTTTTGGGGGTTTTTTTTGTTCTATCTGGCCTTTCAAAACATTATTTAACTGAAGTCACGATGGTGGGAGGGGAATTAGTTTTTATCCATAATTGTATTACTAGAATAAGCTTTGATTTCACAAGTGTAGCAATGCATTTCAACACCTTGTGACTCCTGAGGTTGTTGGACCGAGTAGCACTCAGACTTTTCTCAGTGAAGCAGTGTCTCAAAACCAGTTAAATCCTGACAGTGACATGCCCTTGAATAATGTTGGTTTTACTTTGGATTGAAAGGGTAAAGAGGGTTTTTTTCTTTTTAATACTTCAATTATTTAAGTTTAAACATAATTGCAATTTCAACTAGGGCCTTCACAATTACCTGATGCTTTTATGAGTTAGTATCATCTAAATGCTTGATTTCTAATATATATAATTTTGTACTAAGTGTTACAGGAGAAGGAAAAAACATGAGGAATTATTAAGCATAGTTAACTTGGTTTATGCTCTAAACTTTAAAATCCACGTGAGACAATAAAAGTACAAATTTCTGTATTAGTTTCCAGTAAAAAACCTTAAGCTAAAGTTATTATTGATGCCAATAACATTGGGTATGAGCTAATTAATGAATAGGTAACTTTATAGAAATTTTAAATGTTTCTTCTTTGATAATACAATTGTAGACCAAATCAAAAGGATTTTTTCCAAAGGACAGGCTTAAATGCAAAAAATTACACAAGATAATAGCAAGGCAAAAAGTTAATGTCATGTTCAGAGTTTGGTGATATGTTTAAATAATACATACTTTTCTAAAACAGAATTCTTATAATATTTTCTACTTATGCAGTTGGTTTCAGTAAAACATTTGAGTTAGGTGTTAACTATCTGTTGATAGTTGCTATTCAGCAATAAGGATTTTGTATTTAATTGAAAAAATATCTGTATTAATTTTTGCCATGGAAAATTTTCAGCTTTTCAATATATATGTTTTATTAGGTAAGTAGTGACATTAGTTTTAATTTATAAGAAATTCATTAAATAGTTAAGGTAGTATTTTATGAGTGATTTTATGTTGAGTTAATACCTTTGAGAACAACTGCTCAGAAGTCTTATTTAGATATAGGCCTACCCTGTATTTGAGATTTAAAGGATATTAACCTTTATCACAGAAGTTAATTATTCTACTGGTGATTATCTCTGCTTAATGAAGGAATCCAAGTGTGTGTAGTGTATTGCACTGAAGAGCCTGTGATGCACCACTGCAGTTTATTTAAAAAATAGAAGGGAAACTTTTATATGCAAAGAATAGTAGCAAGTGGCTATTCTTTACAATTTTCTGTTAGCCCATTAAGCATTCTTGAAAAAACAAATATATAAATAGCAGATGTCTTTAAAAGGATCTTTAAGAGTATCCTGAAGAGCATTTAATACACTTTGCTATGTGAATATCTTAGAGTGGGATTTGGGAGAGAGGGATCAATTCTTGCCTGTGCCACAACCGTGAATTGTGACCTTAGGCAAGTCATTTACCCTCTCTGTGCCTCACTTTGTGGCATGGGAGTAATATTAAGCTCCCTTGGTTCCTGGTGAGGTTTTCCTTCATTGATGATTAAGGTAGCTTGAAAATCAGAAAGTTAACTTTATTATCATTACATTTAGATATCAGAAGCTATATTTCAAACTATTTTTTTCCCTTAATTTTTTCCTGATGATTTTTCTTATGGTAGGACTATCACTGCGATAGATAAGATGAACATCGTTGCTAGTGGCACTTGCAAGTAAGATCAAATAGTGCAAATAGAACAGAACTGTTTTGCAAACTTCACATTTTTAGGCTTGAGTTACCATTATAACAAACATTAGATACGGTATTTTACTGTAATTTATATTTTGTTTTGATTTGTTTTCATTTTCAGTTCAAGCTCAACAGCTGATGCAAATTCAGAGGAAACAGCTAATTTTGAAAAAGGAAAATCAACATTAAGCAAAGTTTTGGAGTCTTTTTGTTCGTATCACTGGCAACAGACTTTGGCTATGTTAAAATTTCTAATACAAGATGAAAGTTTTCCTATAGCTTGCAGTTGCAAGCAAACACATTTGGTCCACTCTGAAACTCCCAGTTCCCTTACTGAAGAGGATGTTCACGTTTCATTTTGTAATTGCAATGGACATATGCTGACAAAAAGGTGCTGTTTACAGACTCAAAGACCAAACACTTGTTTACCACCTCTGTCTGTCTGTATTAAAGATTTCCATTCTTTGTCATGCCAAGCTGTAGCAATTGGATGTATTAAGACAATGGTGAGCAAAGCATGTAGTTCTCATAAGTATTGTGCTGAACAGTTGCAAAATTACCACCAGCATTCTGGGAAAACAGCAGCATGTACATATTCAACCAAGGACTGTGATCTTTTGAACAGCATTAAAAATTCAAATAGATCTCGCAGCCCATCACCGCCTCCACTATCACCTGTACAGAGTAAAGAATTTGAATCATTGGAAGGATCGGTTATAGATTTCCCAACTTTAGACAACAACAAGCTTGAAATCTCCATCAACCAGCCTCCATCCCTCTTGCCAGCTGAAGGAAGCAATGGAGAATTTGAATATGAAAGTAAACCATGCAAACGAAAAGAGACAATGTTGCTATCAACAGACCAAGAAAGCAACAATTACGTAAATCCTGAGAAGGCTGACAAAGGTGAACATTCTGCCATTTTTGAAGATTTAATGGACCGTATTAACGAAAAGCTAAAATCAATAGACACTACAGATATAGCAACAAATCTTGTAAAACTTTCTAACAGTGACAGGACACCAGAAAACGATGTCAAATTAGGAGAGTTCATAACCTCTCTTTTGCATAATGCTAAGGCAAGTGATTACAGCTTTATGGAGTTACTTCGCCAACATGATAAACAAATGGAAAATAAAATCATCCAAACAAGATTTCGCAAGCGTCAGGAAACTTTATTTTCAATGTATAATTCTCCTGATTCACCATTCATTCGACGACAGTCTTTGCAAATCAAGAGGGAGCTTGCAAGCCTTGATGAAACCCTTGTAAGAAAAAAAGCAATTTCTGAGAGAACTGCAAAGAAATCCACCAAAAAAATTGATAAAATATATCCAAATAAAAGACACAGTTTTACTGTGATAGAAGAGGAGGCTTTGCAACATCTTGAAAATAACCCATGCATGAATTGCCAAACCAAACCAAGGTGCTTTCCGCTACACCAAACAGAGTCTTTCAAACTACCTCTTACTAATTTTCACACGAGCTCTGGCTTTCTAGTTCTCTCAGAAAACAGCGCTATTGCAGCCAGACAGGCCAAACTCGCAAAAATACAAGGAGATTGTGCAACCTTAAATGAAACTGGTCAAATTCCTCTACAGGATGACAGTAATGGGATCTTGGGCAGAACTAAACGTAACATTGTGCCTCCTGGATGGTACTCTGTGTATGTAACGAACAATATTGTGTTTAGAAAGTCATCCAATGCAAAAAATTCTTTCGAAAGTTTGGAAAAAATGAAACTAAATAAAGATGCTCATGCTGAAAGATGCAGTGACATAAATATAAGCAAAATTGTGAGAGACACAAATCTGCAAGTTGTTGTAGAGCGTTTAGAAGATACAATAAGCTTAGCCAGAAAGACTAACAACTCATTGTTGGATAGTTACAGAATAAGTCAAAAACTTAATGCATATGAACAGGTTATGAACCTAGGTGCTAGAAGAGACTTGCCTTTCACTGTGACTGAAATGAGATGCAAAGGACAAAGCTTCCTTCCACATTCACGTGTGCCAAGCAGCAGTAAAATCAAAACAGTGTGCGTGACAACAAACAAACAAGAAATGGTTATACATCAAGAAATAAATAACAGCCTTTTGAAATCTCTGACCTTTAATTCATCCAGTTCAACTTCCAACAATGGGGATTTAAATACAACTTCTGAAGCTGGGGAGATCTCATCTCCCTTAAACTACTCCAGTCCTATTAAGCTTATGTTTGTCTCAGAAGTTAATAGTAGTGAAGGAGTCAAATATACTTTGACATCTGCAGCTGCATCTTCTAAAGGAAGCACAGATATTTGTTTGTTTCAGGGGCACTCAAACACTTTGTTAGACAAACAGGTCACAGGAGATCTTTCTCATGCAATCTGTGTCAAGGATTGTGATTACAGTGAAAATAAGACCAAGGAGGAGTCAAGTTGTGTTTACGCAGAAGCAGTTACAAGCTCTTGTCCAATTAGTCAAACTAACTTAAATGACTCGAAACAAAATGATGAAGTTGCGGAGAAATCAAGCAGTGGCAGTGAATTGGTTTTAAAAAGAAAACCTGGTAGACCAAAGAAAATAGGTCCTCAAGTTGTTAAGCAGGTCAAGAGACCTATTGGACGGCCTCCTAAACCAAAAGTAGACATGACTGAAAGCACAGAACCTAGACCGAAACTTAGTAGTGATGGTAAATGTACCAACTCGAATGCAGGAGTAATGGAAGAAGTTAACAGCAACAAAAATATTACTGTGACAGTTGTTTTTGGAAGGTCAAGAAGAACTAAGAGACATGTTTCTGAAAGTAATCTAAATGTAGTTAGTATTCTGCCCACACAACACGTTGATTCTAATTTTGCTAATGACCACAGCAAAGTGAGGCACAATGTAGAAACTGAAAATGCCTTTACTGAAATAGTAAAAGCCTTACAAAATTCTTCTACTGAAAACGAGGTCTCTGGTTATGACTATGTCAGACCTATCAAGAGTAACCTAGCATCACCACATCCATGCAGCAATAATATACGGCCCATTAAGAAACCGCTAACCACCATTCGTAAACCTGGCAGGCCAGCAAAAGTAAAAATCTCCGGCATATCCGTGACTGTTAATAGAGTTTCACCTCAGGAAAGAAAAGTGAGTATTAGCAACTGTTTGCCTCCTTTGCAACTGCAGAGTGTGTTAGAAAAAAATGTACCACAGGAGAGGAAAAATCAACTCTGCAATAACATGGGTCAAGTAAAGAGCATGCAGAAAGATTCTAGAGAGGATGAATCAAACAACGTTATTACAACAGTGTCAAGAAAACGTGAAATTCCATCGAGACATTCTGCTAGAGACAGAAAACCCTCGCTGCATTTTTTACATTCATTAGCATCTTCTAGTACATTTACTTGTAGAAGTGCCTTACTACATAAATCTTACAAACTCCATTTGAAAAAAGCTAAAGATCGAACGGAAAAACATAGGCAATCAAATCAGAGCACAGCATCCAAAGATACCTCAGAACTGAGAAATTCAGGAAATGTAAAAATGGATCTTAAGGATGGTGAGTTCGGACCCATTAATGAAGTATCATCGGATCCCATTTTTTCATCTAATCCTTCTCTCAGGTGGTGGCCTACTTCCACTTCAAGTGACACTTTGTTGGAAGAACTAAACAATAGATTTGAGCAGATAACTAATACCTGGTTGCGAGTGGGGGGAAATGAGTTTGATAAACGTGCATGTGAAAAAAGGGATCCCATTGAACAAGACTGTGATACTGAAATGTCAAACCCTTTAGACTCCTGCCTTGTAGAACTTGAAATATCACCTATAAAAATGCTTTTTCAGAAAAAGTGTAACATGAATGAGCTCTGCACCTGGTTTATGCAAACTACAGAAACACAGTCTCTCTCTCTAGTGAGAAAGGCAAATGCTCGCAATCCTTTAGAAGTAGTTAGTACTAGAGAGATAAAGATGGAAGCTAAACAATCTGATCTTAATACTTGCCCTTTCAGAAAGCACTTTAAAAAGTTTGCACTATCCTCGCCTTCCAAACCAGCAGGGAAATTACAGATACTCCATAACATGGTGAGGTCTCCAGTCTTAAGCATGAAAAGTAATTTCACATTAGCCAGATTAAAAAGAAATGAGTTTAAGAAGCTACGGCGTGATAGGTGGGAACAGATGAAAAAGCTCTATAACCAGGCTCCCGGAGGCTGGAAATCAAAAAAGAAAAATTTGCAGTTCTTTTGCCAAAGCCAGTTGTTTAAAAGTACAAGTGAGGAAGCCAATGATGAAATGCCCAAGCTCCAGGAAAAAAATACAGTAGAAATACAGCCCACTCAGACTTTGGTAGAATCTCAGAGTAGCCTCTTACCTACTGAGAATGAAGCCAGAGATGCATTTGTTCAACAGATGATGGGATCTTCTGAGTTTAACCCACATCCTGGTTTAGCAAATATACTTAAATCACATGCAGAGACAAATGGAACTGTTTGTTGCCAACAAAATGTTAGAAAAGAACAAAGCCAAGATAAATTGTTTCAAAATACTTGGAAAGCCAAAACCTTTAAAGATTGTAGGATATTTCTGAAAAAAATCAACAATATTGAGCAGCACAATTCATTTAAGTTAAATAGTGTCATTTATTCTCCTGAAGCTGTTGAAAGTAAAAACACTCAGGCCTATATGGAAGAAAAAAGACATCCTCTTTTGAGGTCCCATTCTACTAAACGAAATGCATTTAAGAAACATGAAAGTGAAATGGAAACATCTAAAGGATCTGATTCTTCTAAAGTGACTGAAAGGCTGGATGACCAGTTTCACAGCCCAAAATTTAGTCGTGTAAGCCATGATGATAATCCTGCTGGTAGTTCTGAAGTTCTTATCAGAATAAATAAAAGAAAAAGTCCACAATGGGAGACCACTGATACAAATGTAAGAAAAAGGCATAAGAGACAATCATGCAGTAGTGGACAAATGGCAACTTATTACTCAAAGTACCAAGTAGGTAAGTTCCTGTTCCCGCCTTCATCTTAAAATTGTAGTCTTAAGGAATTGGAGAAGTCAAACAACTAAGCACTTTGGGTTTATTTTTTTTTTTAATTGCATGATCCTCATTTTAATTTCAGAGACATCATGAAATTAATCATTGCATAGCATCAGAGTAATGCAGAAAAGTGGAATTTTAAAATATATATAATATTTTACAGGAACCTTTCAGCTACAGTAGGTGTGTTACATTCTATTATGACTATAACGCGCCAAGATAGAAGGAAAAAAGCTAACTTAAAACAGCTCATACAACAAATTAAGTTCTGACATGTTTGAACTCAGTCACAACTGGTTATTGGTTTCAAAAGGAACTGAATTTCATTCCATTGTGTAGTTTCTCATATTGTGAGGAAGGGTAAATCATAAAAATGAAGCAGAAATTCAGTGTATTAACATCAAGTTTTTTTAAAAAAGTCATCATTGAATGTTTTCTAATATAAATCAGTAGTGATTTTATAATTATAAGGTAAAAAATCGTACTACGTACTTCTGAGAAGTATTCATTCAGAGATCTGTTTTAGTATCCATTCATTGCCAGGTGAAATCTGATGACTATAAAGTGTTTGCACATTGAATCCTAGCAGAACAACTTAAAATGCAAAATTATGCTAGACAAGTATGGTACACAGTTACTATGCTAAATGCATTGGCTTGGAAACTCTTTAGGCTAGTGTGAAATTAAATCCATTTTTGAAGCTAGATATTTACAATGCATTGCAGTACAAGTGTGATCTTAGGCTGTTAAGTTACTTACGAAGAGGGTACACTTATGAAATTATTTCTTCTGTGGGGTGAAGAGATCTTAAACAGAAGTCTCAACTCATTTCAATGAAATAACTAAGGTGTGAAATACCAAGTGAAAAAGAATTCTACAATAGGAATTAAATTAGTGCTGAAGTATTCATTTACAGAAACAATATTGTGTTAGCTAGTCTAATTATATTGCCCAAAGAAATAGAAAACCTATTCAAAATACCAGAAAAAAAAACTTATGTCTGCCTGTGTATTATATTTTATAGAAAACTCTGATAATAAACTGAAAAGTTAATTTAAGTTGTAGTATAAACAGTGGCTCTTGTATACTTTATTTCCTTTATGCTATATTTGATATATAAATTTTTTCATATTAAGCTCGTTCAGCGTAACCCTGCTTTTCCAAAATACAGCATTTTTCATCTTTAGATTGTGATTTTGTATTTGAATTCACTGATTTGCAGCTAAACTCAACATACAAACCTTGTTTTTAGGAAGGTCAAACCTTGACACAAGACTGCTGTAAGAGCCAGGCCTAGAAAAGGAAAGGGTAACATCTCTCTGTTTCTGTTTCGCAAATGAAGAAAGAGCTCTCTCATAGTTTTATTTCATAATTTTGGCTGTAGTAAAGAAAATTTTGTATTCAAATATTTAAACTTTTTCTTGCTATGGCAATACAAGACCTATTACTGTGATATGGTCTCATGTTAGTTTTAATTGGGACTCAATTTTATTTACCTGATAACTTTCCTCCTTTAGTTTTGGATCTTTAGGAAATCTGATAACTATTTTGATATTTTACATTATTTCATTTACAGTTTTTGTTACTTTCGCTTTTATTCATAGTTTCTCATATCAGTTGTTGTCTTTAGAAAGTTCACTGCTAAACAAAATGTTAAAAGACAAAGAATTATGATTCTGGAATTCTCTCCACACTTGCACCCCAAATCTTTTTCAGGGGTACTGTTGCAGTACTGCGGGATTGTCTGACATAGAAAAGGTGTCTTGTTTTGGCACATTGGTTTAACATTGTGTACTGTCTGCACTAGCCAAGGAAATCATATAAGCATTTTTAGTCTAAAGTATATCTGCTGGCTAAAAAGAATGAACATGATTTCTAGCTGTGCATGCATCTGTTTTCAGACATAATTCCTGCATTTGGGAGTTTAATGCACAAGAAAATATGATTATTCATTTATATGCTATTTAGACTGTGTTTTTGTTGATGTGGTATCATAAATTGCATCATTGTTTTGTCGTCATGCCTGAAATGTTCTTATTACACGTTTATGGTCCATATTTAAAGTTTTTCT
The DNA here is from genome assembly GCA_026283785.1 of Coracopsis vasa. Lineage (NCBI taxonomy): Eukaryota > Metazoa > Chordata > Aves > Psittaciformes > Psittacidae > Coracopsis > Coracopsis vasa. The sequence continues at coordinate 12,321 of JANHGB010010633.1, forward strand.
TCAAGTTTTACTGATCTTGGTGTCTTACCAAATGTGCTTGAAAGAAAAAGGTATTCTGATGCTGTTTTATTGCGAAGCGTTGTGGCAGGTAGGCAGAACACTGTTACCAAATTTTTATGTATACTCATTTTATGCTAGAATGTGCAAGTAGGAATAAAGCATTTGAGTTCTTACAGCTCAAGGTAGTATCAAGCGACAAGAATTAGCCATGTACTCATTGTAGCAATAGAAGGGAGTTGATCACTTTTTCATAATGCCTTTTTTGTTCAAGATAAGGTGGCTGGTAGATACATTGGTCCATATGACTTTTGAACTGTGTTTCAACAATGCATTTGACGTGTTGAGGGGTGGTTCCCTTTTACTGTAAATCTATGTTCTGACCATTTTAATTTCTAAAATGAAACATTATTACTCTCTGTGTTGGCAAAGAAAATTATGTAAGACTAGTTTTAGGAAAGCATTCATGTTTTCTTTCCATGAGAGTGGTTCACTGTGTTTCATTGTAACATTGGGGAACATATTCATGTGCTTTGAACTTGGCCAAAAGGCTTCAAGAGAACCAAGCTGAAACAAGAGAAACTATTATCCAACAGTAAAATAGGACAGTATAAAAGACTCCATTTTAGGAACTCACTATGTACTGAGTATTTAAAAAATCTTCTGAGGGTGTGGATTTATCACAGATGCAAAGGAGGCTGTGGACCTACTACAGTAGCAGGCAGAACTGTAGGCTGTGATGACATCACATACCTGTTTATGTACCCTTTGTGTCAGAGTGGGAGTTCACATAGAAAAGCTTCTAAAATCGATTCTAATCACTTGAAACTAAGATATTTTCTTCATCTAAAATCATTTTCTCCATTATAATTTGGCTTTTCTCCAGTAGTCTGGAGTTTTAAAAGAAAATCTATTGTACTTGTTGGTAGAGAATATAAGTTTTCAGTTTTGATTTTTCATTATATTTGAATGCTGGCTTTAAATGCTATCTCTAATGAGATCAAGTTAGTGCAGTACTTACAATGAGAATTTGCTAATCTTTGTAATCGTTTCAAAGTTGACTACAAGAGTTAGGAATCTAACTATGAAAACTTGGTATCTTCATGAGTCTAATTATTCTCGATTACGCACTTAAAACTGCATCTATATTAATATGACAACAGACAAAGCTTTTCTTTACTTTGACTTTCATTACCAGAAATTTTCTTAAAACTGGGAGGGAAAATGTTGTGAACTCTTTACACATCTATATTAGTATGGCATTAATATTCCCCTGTTGTTGCTTATTTGTCTTGTTGTAGTGCAGACCAGTAGAGATAAGGCTACAATGTGAATCGCTTTCCTATTACTGTGGAAAACATCAGTCTTTGATCTAGTGACAAAAACGACTGGTTTTTAGCAAGTCTCTTGGGCTTTCTCTTTCATAAAGTAGCACATTTTATACTCCTAGTGGGGAAGAAATTTAAAATATTAGATTACGTAAAATGCAAAAGAGACTTAGTGTAACAGTCTTAAATCTGTTGATTTTGAGAAATCCTTTTCAACAGCTGTGTCCTAGCTCTTTTCATCAGAGTAAGTTTCACCTGTGATGCAGAGTAAGCAGATAGAAATGTTCATAACTGCAATTGCCGGAGGAGAAGTTACTTTTTCACAGACAGCCATAAAACAAAGAAAGAAAATTAATAGAAGATGCAGGACCACTATTGAAATGAATGACTCTGCTCAGTAAGTGGGCTGTTTTTAATGCAGAAGTATAAAAGCAAAAAAAGTAGACTTGATATACAGTTGGCCACACATACATAATAAATCCTGACTCATTAAATGAACTTAATGGTCTCTGCCTCATTCCCTTTAATGCAACAGCAGCAGCTCTAATACCACAGCGTAATACTCAATCTTGTTTTACACTCTGGAATTCATTTGCCAAATCCAATTATATAGTCTTTCCTTCCCTTGTCTTGTTCTCCCATCATGTGATCTAGTGTGAAGTGTATAAAGTTTGGGTGCTGTTTGGGTTTAAACTCTCGTCATTTGCATCTTGCCTTAGAGTATGCTGTTCCTCTGGTTTGTTTGAGGGTTCTGAGCTAATGATTTATACTTCTGCTTGTTTGAGTCAAAGAACTCTACTCTGAAGTCTTTTATTTCCTTTACCTGCAAGGAAGTTTCAGTAGTTTAGTGTCATGATCAATAAGCCTTTGTGTTGGATTTATATATCCAGTTTAAAACATGTGTTGTTTTTTTTTTATCATTCAGTATTGTTTTATTATCTTTTTATTTCCTCAAAACCTGAGAAATTCATACTCATGCTTTCCTGTTTATCCTCAGTCCTGAGGAAATGGTTAAATTATTCAGCTTTAAAGAAAGAACTGGTAATAGCTGCATAAATACAGACAGGCTTCTCTCTTTCTTCTTAAGCTGTTCTCTAGAAGAGAAAACAGGTTTGCCAGGCCTGCCTAGCACTTCTGAAAATATGAAAACTACGTATCCCTTTTAAAATCCTTTCTGTGAGGAATTCACAGCTTAAAGCAGAGCTTCAGTTGGCGTTAGAAAAGGATAGAAGTCAATCAGATTTGTAATTTTGTAAATGAAGTGTTGATGTAGTCTGACCATCACAAAGCAGTTCAGTATACTGAGACAATTCCACATTTTATGTAGAACTCTGGGAAAATACTCCTGTTCAAGAAAGATGCATTATAGAGGCATGTGTACTGTGCCTTAGTTTGCAGTCCTCTATTGTTTACGTGCTAAAGCTAGTGGTGTTTTTCTTTTCTTTCACCAAATTTTCCTAAAGATAAAATTTTTTACACTAGAATCTCCAGTTAGTTCATAGAATCACAGAATGGTTTGGGTTAGAAGGGACCTGAAGGATCATCTAGTTCCAACTAAATGCCCCCTGTCATGGGCAGCAGGGGCACTCTCATACTAGACCAGGTAGCTCAAAGCTCCATCCAGCTTGGCCTTGAACACTGCCAGAGATGAGGCAGCCACAGCTTCTGAGGACAAGCTGTTCCAGTGCCTCACCACCCTCATAGTGAAGAATGTCTCAGCTGAATCTCTTCTGTGTCAGCTTAAAGCCATTCCCCACTGTCACTACATGCCCTTGTAAAAACCTTCTCCCTAGCTTTCTTGTAGGCCCTTTAGGTACTGTAATACTGTTGTAAAGTCACCCCTGAGACTTCTCCAGGCTGAACAAGCCCAAAGTTACGTTCAAAACAACTGAATAAGTTACATTCAAGAAGTGCAGGTTCTGGTTCCAGAATCGATTTAAAATGGTGTGAGATGACTGGGCTGCTTGAATGTATTCTTGGGTAGAGTTTCCTTCCCTAATTCCTCTTTCACTCCAGCAAAAGAAAGTTCTAGTCTGTCATTTGATGATTCAGCACCTTCTTCAGATTTTTCAAGCCAAATATAATGCCACATTTATTCACTGTTTATCCTTTCCCTAGTGGTGTCCTTTTGTTTTGCTGTAATTACACATTTGTGCTTTAAAGATACTATTTAAACAATAGAAATGTTTGTACTATTCCGAAGTATTTCAGGAGAAAGTCTAAACATTTATTTGCAGGGTGTTACAGAGTGGTGCTGAATCTTAGTAATTTATCTGAAATTGTGATTCAAGTGTAAGTAAACATTTAGTAGATGTTATTTTTCTTTTTTTATGTTCTTTCTTCCTTGTATTCATTTGGTAACTGGATATTAATTTGATTCAAAGAAGATTTTTGCCATATTCTAAGAACAGCATTTTCTTATCGTAAGGTGTTTCCTATGGTCAATATGAAAAAAGAAAGACTCTTTGCACTTTCAAATGGCCTTGAATCTTGAGGATTTCCCAACATACTGTTTCTGAAAGCTGTTGACAGCCTTCAGGTTCTAATTTAGCCAGATATTTTTGCAATGATCAACAATTAATTGGATGATGTAACTGAATGGAAATTGTTCTATATGGGATGCCCAAGATTTTAAGAGCAACATTTTGCATTCAAATGCACACACCACTGCAACATCACAGCTTGACAGTTCTGTCCTTCATGGTCATTGAGGTGGTGTCATGCTTTGTAGTTCAATGTGATATAAAACATGATGGTGTTCTTGGGTGTGTAATCTGGCAAAGAAAGTTTATGGAGTCCTCAGTAACAAAGTTTACTTCCTAGTTATTTAAAATATATTATTAGATATTTTAAAATAAATCAGAAGAAAAGATTTGGAAACCAAAGTTTGTTGTTGCTGGGTTTGATTTTTTTTTTAACAAATACATGTATATAGAAATGTATGATTTTTAGACCTGTACCTATATATATATGTACAGGGATATGTACTCAGAGCAGTACATATTTCTATTTCATAATCTACATTTCTAATGCAACATTTGAAGAGAAAACCACTTCTTTGAAGCAAATATAATCTTGACTGAGGTCCCAATTGAGATGTTAAGTGGAATTTTTTAATTACTTTGATGCTTGTGAGCTTTTTAATGGTGCTGTATAAAAATCTTGAAAAGAAAATAGGTATTATTTCACTACTGGTCAAATAAATATTGAACCTTTTGTAACTGAGCAATAACTAAAATGTACTCCATTCATTTTTATCAGGTTCCTAACCAGGTTATGACTCAAAACACTGTTTTGACTGGTTGCAGTGTACCTTGATAAAATAATGCTGTTCTTGAGACACATCTGTCTCCTTCTTCTCCTTACAATGCATAAGGTATCATCTTGAATTACTTCAGTTTCCATATCTCCTCCATCTGTTATTTCTTTTCACTCCTTATTGGATGCCAGCTGACTAAATTTTCACATCTAAATGCTCACTTTTAATTTCTTTTCTCAATGTGTGATTTTTGTCAATGTTATTTTCTATATTACTCGCTTTAGTAAGTCAGGCTGGCTGTGTTCTCCCTGCAGCTTTCTGCCTTCTTTCCTCTCTCACAGGAGCATGGAAAGTGTGAACACTTTTTCAGGGAGGCTGATGAGCCTAAGGAGGATGTCTGACCACTCGTAACAGCTCAACTCCCATTATGTCACACCATTGGCATTGGCTCTCTACTAGTGTTGGTGATCCTACTGCTTCTTGTATATAATGATACTTATATTTTTACACCAACATAGCATTGACTTGTGCTTTATCTGTGACCCACTATAGCTGCCTATGTCTGCGTGAAAGAACTGCCCAACCTGCACTAGTACTGTGTTGTGATCCTGCTGAACTGCTGCTTATTTCACACCATAGCTTTTATTCCTTGATTTTATTCGAACCCAGCTCTGAAACACTGTTCAGACCATCCAGATTAATATCCTCCGGTTGTTCTGCATCCTCTCTTCGTTCTTCGCTCTCCTTCTTCAATTGATTCTCAGTTAATCATCAGCTTTTTTCCAAGCAGTACATTTGTGAGCATCAAAGCATGCTCTCAGGAGCACAGCAGAATGTGTGCAGCCCAGTTTCATTCCCTGTTTTGTTTTGTGCTGCATCTTTGTCATTGTGTACTTCTGCTGCTCCATACTATCTCTTACACCTGGGAAGAGATTTATAGTAAAAGCGAGAAGTCGGTCAGACTCTGTCATAGATTTCTTTCACTGATGTGCCGCAAGTACTCAGCAAATTCCTACTAGCCTCTTTCAGTTATCTTTCTCATACATTTCATATGTTTTTTGTATCTATTTTCTTTCTTCTTCCCACACCTTTTTTTCCCCCTCAAACCAAGAAAACATTTCTGAGTTAGTGTTGAAGACCAAAAGCAACTTTTTCACCATCATTCAGTCTGGGACTGTGGTTGGTTCTGACTTCTTACCTTGTCTTTTTGTCTACATTCAGTTCCCCTCCTGTCTTGGTTCTGCCTTGGGTACTATTCTGTTTGTCTCAGTAGTCCATCTGTGTTAAAAACCCAGCTCTTAGGTCTAATTTTTAAAAGCCTCCTGCATATCGCTTATCTCCCCAGCTTGCTTTGATCTACTTGAGCACGTCATCTATTTCCAGGGCATTTCTTTCTCTCTCTTGGTTTCCCAAATGGAATTCCATCCACTCCGCTGAAAAAAAAACCCTATTTCTTATTACAACAAGAATCCATTTGATAAAAGGAAATGAGACAGTAAAAAATTTCTTTGTAGATTTCTTTGTAGATTTTTTGTTGTTGCATTTGAGCATTGTGGAAACGATGAGTTAAATTTTAGAGATAATAAATCTGTGTGTGCTTGTTGTACTTTCATTTCAGTGTTCCTTGCGTTATTGAATCAGCCTCTGTTGGAAAGGGTGCTGAGGCTACTATAGTGCTGTAGGGTTTAACCTCTTCTATTCCACTGTTTCTTTTTGGGGAAATGTCTAAGTGCTTTGTACAGAGAAAAATTTAGTTTATGCTGCTGAAGTTTTACTGTTCTTACTCAGCATTTTTGAAACCTTTCTGTAAAAACCTCAGATCAGTGCTGTATCTCACCAATGCTCTTATGCTTTCCAGGCTGCCAGTTTGCACCTCACTGATGGCAGTGTTTAACAGTGCAGTCTGCAGAATCTTTGTCAGACAGGAAGGTAAAAACCAGTTTGCCCTAGCCCTCAGCTAGGTGGGAAGGAGAAGTGTTTATGAAATAAGTGTTGCAAAAGATTTAAGAAACAACCCTGCAGTGATAGTTTCATAGTCATTTTACAGCCTACAAATACATTTGATGGTAATCTCTTTAATGGGAAATGCTGGGGAGTTGCCTAACAGATAAGAAACATTTATCCCTATTCCTATTTCTTCACATGGCCTTGACACATGGTAGGCAGAGATTAACTCAGCAAATCTATGGACTTGAGCTAGCCAGGTTTTTCTCAACTTTGTTGTTTTCATACAACAGGTGTCAAATTCCTGGTTTTCCTGAAAAATGCAGTGCCAAACTGCATGGAAAAAAAGCTCAAAGAATACTTGTATGTGTGTGTGTGCTTGGCAGCCTATCACGTTATACAGTATTGCTCTCACATCCTCCTATTAATTAGTCAGCACTTCTGTTATCGTAACAGTGATTTGGGTTAAACTAAAGAAAGAAACACAAAATTTCACAAATATTTGTATTCAAGCAGTGTATCTGGAACTGTAGAAAAGAGCAGGTTTTTCTTCAGCTCTTGGAAGCCTGGGAAGGCCCCTTGCTTGATTGCTTTAGTAGGAGGTCGAATTCAAAGACCTATCTCTTGAATTCCTTTTGCTTTAATGATAGGAGGAAATTTTCATGGGGAGAGATGATCCTTTTCAGTCCTAGCAGACCTGGAGACTTAATCACACACAGGGTTGTGTGCTCAGCCAGGAGAGACTAGATGGAACTTCAGAGTCCATCGGCATGATTTGAGTTTGGCTGCTGTGATTTGTTAGAATAACAAATAGGTAATTGCCTCTGTCTCCAACACTGTTGGAGGATAGTAAATGCAGAGATGGTTGGGTAGTGGTGACTTGGGAACTGAGTAGCAACACATGAAAAATAAACCATCTCCAACAGTTTTCTAGGCCCATAGGTTTTATGTTCAGCAGCATCCAAAGAAAGGCAAGAGCAGAGTGTCCTGTCACTGTACACAACCTCCGTGTGTCCACATCCTCAGTGTGGTACTTGGTGCCTCCCACCTCGTCACTCATTCAGATATACTCAGAGCAGTCATATAGAGCATGCAACAGACTGCAGGAACACACACCTCAGCTCTCCGAGATACATGGGTTTTAATTTACAATTGTTTCAGATCAAAAAGGTATAGTCTTATTTCCATTTTTATATATGTGTGTACATATATATATACTTTCTAAGAAGAGACAAGAATTATCAGGATCAGTTATTGTACACTCTGAAATAGGAAATCTTTTACATTAACCAGTAAATGTTGCCAGCACTTCAAGAGTAGTTAAAGATGAAGAAAAGCATATGAGTTTTCAAGAAATGTCACTAGTTTATCATACAAAGAATTTGAAAATAAAAGACTCTTTTCTTCCTTTTCACTAGGCTGTTAGCACAGTTGACCTGTCTTAAAATTCACTAATGAAAGTGAAACTATTGAATATGCCATGGCTGGAATTTATGTTCCATGTTACAGGAGCATCAGTAGCTGACATCCACCAATCACATGCACAGAAGCTGATGAACTGAGTCAATCCCAACTGAATAAAACCAAAGCAGATGATAATTGATGGACTAGTAAACAGATGGCTTCAGAATGGCAAATTCTAACCTTTTTAGAGACTGTTATATAAATCAGTAATTGCCTGTTGTCTGGGGAGATAAAGGGACCTCCATCCTCTTACTGGTGCAAGTGTTGGCAGCAGAGAACTCCAGAAGACTGTAGAGCAGAGGTGTATCACAGCCTCATTCCAGGCTCTGCTGGAGTAGGCTCCTTGGCTTGTGTAACCTGCAGGTCTTCCTGACAGGAGGGCCGCAGTGTGCACCTTTTGTAAGCAGAGTAGAATAAAATTTAGAGGAGAATCTGCTGATGGATCTGGCTGGAGAAATTCAGCTGCTTCTATTTAAATTTATGCTTAAATTATATACTCTGCTTTAAAAAAAATTATCTAAATACACCATTTTCATGCCTTGTTACATCAACAGCTAGGAAATAAATCACTACAGGTAAAAGTGAAAAGCAAGATGAAAGACTAGGTTCTTCTTGGTTAACAAACATATTAGTGCAGATCTCAGACCTATTGTTTTCCACTTTACTGTGATAAAAATAAATTTTCTTAAAATACTTAAGCTTTTTATGTTGATGTTGCCTATACTGGGGAACTGATGAAAACATTAATATAACATTTCTCTGTTCCTGTTTTTGTGCATGCTCTTAAAATGCCAGACTTCTGAGTTTCCTAGAGCTCTTGTGTGAGAGGTAAATGACTGCACAACAACTAGCAGCATATCAGTTCTAGTTCTGCAGACTCAGTCCTGCATTTTACACCTGGTACCCAAGCCTGTACAAAACCTAAAATATAAAGAGTAGGACAGTTCCTGAGAGAATCAACTACTCAAAGTGCTGCTTGGAGGTATCATGGCACTCTGTGTTTGCAGCCCAAGCAAAGGGGAAGGAATTATGGTCACAATTCCGCCAAGCCCTAGTATACACACTGTTACAGCTAGCAGTGCTGTTTGGAAAATGGGCCACACCAAGAGTGCAATTCCTGGTTTGTGTACAAAAGTAACATGCCAAATCATTTGAGAAGCCCAAGCCTTTAGGTTTTTCTGTCTGGCACTTGCCCACTGTTAAACAAGGTTTATGTATCTACTACTTTAAACAGTAGAAATGCTGTTCTTTAAAGCATGTTATAGGTACGTACTACAGCAGAGTTTGCAGTTTCTTGAATCCTGAGGCATTTCTGTTCTTTGACATAACAACAGCCACCACAAAAAAAAAAAAAAAAAAAAAACAAACAAAAAAAAACACCCCAAACCTGAACAAAACCAAAACAAGCAAAATCATCCCCCAAAACACCAGCAACAAACAAACCCCCAAACATAACAACTTTCCAGCCCTCACTTCGTTTAACTGTAGATTGTTTCTGATCAGAGTGTAAGTTTTGCTACCTGGCCATGCCTGGAAAGCACATAATTAGTAGGGGTAAGGCAGGCTGCAGGACTGCAGCAGTCAGCATTAGCACCATCTCAAACACACGCTTAATCCCAAGGCCGTAAGAAAAGGCGTTGACTTTCTGCACAGTGGTGAAGGCAAAGGTTCAAGTCTGAAGAAGCTGTAAATTCAAGAAAGTAACCTGCTGACTAAAGTCTTCCCTGTCACCTACAGTTGCACTCTGTGTCTCCTATGAGAAGGGACAGATCAGAGCAACAAGAGCATGCGCAGACCAGAAAGAATGAAGGAAAATAGCACAAAGCAAAAATGTGACAAGAGAGGCAGAAGAGTAAGCACACTAGGAAATGCTGGGCACGGGGGCAGTACCCTGGTTATAGAGGGTTAGGAGCTAGGGTT
>JANHGB010010633.1:23936-35687 GCA_026283785.1 Coracopsis vasa
AGTGGGGGGCTGACTGATGTTGTAATGCCTGAGTCAGTATTGGGCCACTACCCTAGCACAATGCTAAGAGGGCTGGATATGTCTTGATTTGGAACAAGCACAAGATTATGAGTACTTCATCCCATCACTCTCCTCCCAACAATGGTAATTAGAAGTCCTGTGGTATTTTTTCACAAGAAAAGAGCTGTTAGCTTAAGCTGTCCTTGCTAAAATTCCACTTCAGGTCATTTCCTTTGCCTTCCCACACTCATTGCTTCTTTAATTTAAATTTTATATTCATTCTCCTAAGCTATGTAGTGTTACTTTTATCTGACCTAATTAAATGGTGACTCCATTGCAATGGATAATTAAGAAACCTGTTTTCAGAACTAGGACCAAAGCAGTTTCATCTTCCTTGCGTGTTCAGACTGCTTTGGAGAGTAAGCAATATAGTAATTGGGCCTGATTTCATTCAGCAATCCTTTAATTTGTCAGTTTGTTGCAAAATTCTCAATAGTTACCATGATTTTGCAATATTGTAGTTTCAGGAGAGGTATGTGCACAGGTATGAGCTCAAGCAATAATTACCTGTTGAGGGTCTCATCCCACACTGCTCATACGTGACTGTGGGGACTAATGGGATCTCTGCACTTTCAAAATCAAGCCAAATGTATCTCAAGATGGTCCTTCCAAAGCAGAAATAATTTCTGATTTTTTTTTCTTAAAAAATACACAAGTTTCTCCAGTAAGCCATTATTGTAAAGCAGAATGAGTGAGGCAGTCCTCTGTATAGAGAAGGTGCAGCAACAGTAACAAAGGCAACTTGTCAAGGCAGCTCATTAAGCTAACATTCATATCACCTTTGGAGTACTTCTTCTCTCACCCTTGTGCCCTGTGTTTCAGTCAGTCCCATTTAAGATTGAAAGACTATAAAATAATCACAGCAAATGCTTAAAATAATGCAGAACTCTGTTTTACAGCCAGTAACATTTCCTGTAACCATTCTGTATCAGCCAGACCTTTTGCTAATGCTAATTCATAATATAGGCAAAACACAAGATCCTTCATTGAAATCAATGGCCACATGCTTCTTGATTTTAATGAGATGATGTGTCTATTCAAAATAACATCAGAGAGAGAAAAAGATTTTTTTTCATTCGGGACCTTGACTTTACAAGGTTACTGAGACTACTCATCTGTTCTACTATATTTAGCTCCTCAGGTGGAGTCATTATTCTGGAAGAAAGTCAGGCCTATTTCAGCATAGCACGTTTGCAGAGGAAGCTTTTCCAGAACAGCTCTGCCAGGGAATTTCTCCACATTTGCTGGTATTATTTCAAAGTGACTGAAAATCTCAGTCATTTAGCAGTTTTGGGAGCCCATCAGAAACAAGCAGCTCCCTTGTTCCTGGTCTCACTAGACACTTGTCGGCAGCTAGGCTGGCTGTAAGCAGGCACTGTGATAGAAGTAGCAATGTGCTGAACTATTTTAAGCATCTCAGGAGGGATTCCTAGACTAAACTTTTGAACCGCAGTGGCAATTTAGGTGGGGAAAGCTTGTCCTACTGATGCCTGTGTTATAACTGCTCTACACAGAGGACACAAGACTCCACAAAATACAAAGCTATTCCCAATGGAAAATATCTCCTTCCACACCATCTTAAAGTATATAATCCATTTTTGTTCTAAAAATTGGTCACCATTATTGTCATAAAATTCTTACTTTACTTTTTTTAACACCTATCAGAAGTAAAAGAAATCAGAAAGATCTATTATCCTGTTCTGAAAAGAAAGAACTTAGAGACATGGTTAGGCTCTAGACAGACAGCTTCTTCCTGATTTGAATGTGGTTTAACCCCATACCTCAGGTTCTTTAACACACTAAACTACTAAATTACTACTGGATGATTGGTTATTCACACTTCCTATGGCATTTAAGCTCAGTCATACTATCTGAAACCACTTCTCAAAGCTCTATAATTTTAATTTTGCCTATTCCAGGTCAAGAAGTGCTCACAGAAACTAACCAGGGTAGTAATAGTGGCACAGAGAAAAAGTGAACAGGTGAATGGTGCAATCTGTTAAAGCACACAGTTGTTTGCTAAATTAATCTCTGCCCATGACATAATGGTAGACTTTTTATAGACTCAGCTGCTTAAATCTTGCCTCATTTCCTCTGTGAATGATGAAGTCTCTATCCCATCTCCTGTTGGCTACTAGTCCTTATGCAATTTGAAGGCACATAGGGTGTCTATGTTTTTTCCCAGAAAATCTGCCAGGTATCTGAAAGTCTGCTTTAGACTTGTTTAGGACTTCCAAGTTTTCACAGCAGCAAATAACCAGTCCCCTTATGGGATTAAGGGATAAAGGACACCTCCTTGCCCTGCCCTTCAAAATTTGAATTGGAATGGCATGTTGGGAGCACTCCTCTCAGATTAAGCCTTCCCACACAATACCAAGGAAGGTTCAAAAGAAAACCCTGTCTGACCTTTCCCCAAATACCCCATAACTCAGTGGTTAGGGGAATCCACCAGGGCTTTAGTAGGTTTAGATTTAATTCTATATGCTGTTTGTGAAGACTGGAACCCACATCTCCCTTTGTGAATTCTCTAACCATGGGACCATATTGTATATACAAGTAGGGCTGGCGCAAACCTCTTTTGAAGCAGTTCCAGTGTACTCAGTCTAATGAAGTATTCATTGGGCCACAGAGAATACAAGAAAATAAGCATGACTCCATTGCCTTGTGATTAGAACATTCCCCAAGGAAGGAAACATAAGTTATGTCCCTGCTCTTATGGCTATTTAATGTTATATCATTAGATTATACCATATTATATCAATATACTTTATATTACATCTACACACATGTACGTAAAGAAAATGTAAAATAGTCATTAATGTGGGATCTGGGACCCAGGATCCAGATTTCTTCCGCTAACCTCGTCTTCAGGGGGTGCTATAATTGCTGGACTATGAAGTCATACTTATTCTCTCATTTTCACTTGCTCTGGCCAATTAACATTTAATTATTCCAGCCAAAGTGAAACATTATTGATAGGATAGGTTACAGTCTCCTGCAACCTGGTGGTTAGCGCTCCATGGATTGAGTGCCTCTGGGTCAATGAGAGATGGTGTTCTCACCATAATGGCTTCTCCTCAGCAGTACCTGCCAGACAGCCTTGCAATGTGAGCTGGTATTTGTGGTTCTCATCCACAAACACCTAAGTCTCCTCCCATAGTGTATGGTCAGTACTGCACGGGCCATCTAGGAACCTAATGCAAAACTGTAGATGCCATTACATTGAATTAACATGGGGTCCTATGTTGCCTGAGGTCTTTTCTGCATCCAACTCAAAGCTACCTGCTAAAGGCCACTCTATTAAGCCAAGCAAAGTCCTAAATTCTGGCCCACACTTTCTTCTTTTACTTTGGTTTCTCAAGTTAGGCAGATCTGTGTCTAGCTAATAAGCAGATGGGTGAGTTCAGAGGAAAATTGAAGTGATAACGTTGCTAGGAGTTTTGAAATTATTTCATAGTGGTTGCAATGTTTTAGGGAGGGGTATCTATAATCATGCAGCTTATGAATCATGATTGAAATTACAAGGTTGTCAGTCTGAAAACTATCCAGTCTTTGACCTTGCATGGACATACATACACGGGTAAGCCAGGAACAACTGAACGCAGGTGGACTAGTTATTATGCATTTGTGATAGTTACGAAGAGCAGAACAAATGAGTGTGGCTTTAAAATAAATGACTTGCAGAACAAAGGCCATGCAAGATGAACATAAAAGTCAAGAGAATAAAACCAGACTTCAAGTCAAGTATGCAGAACTAAAGGCAAGGTTTATTTATCAGCCAATAGTGGACTGCAATAGAATATGAAGGCACCCCATCAGTGCTAGCTTCAGCTTAAAAAATACCCTGCCATGTTGCAGGACTAGAGGTGGTAAAACATAACCATTAATATATTTCTTGTGTTACCAAAAGCAGAGTAAGTGGTACACACGACTATTCTGTAAAATCTGCAAGTTCTGTTTCTTTGTACCTACTTTGTTTTAGTTAAGAGAGACTATATCAAAAAGTTCACACCTTTTGGAGGTTTTGGAATATCTAGCATGTTAGCCATTGGGATGGGGTATAGGGCATCACAGCAAGCACCTAGACCAGATGCTGTGGTAGCCAGATTGTACATGTCCATTACCAGAAAGAAAGAATAGAGGTAGCTCCTAGTATCTAGTATCTGATCTCTAGACCATATAGCTGAAATTAGAAGCACGGATGAATACTGGTCACTCTCTGAAAACATAAAACTTTTGGGGGTCTGGCCACAAGGTGTCTTCAAACAGGCAGTGTAACTTCCTTTAAAAACTGTAAAACTGAGGTCTTGAACAAACTGCAGCTAGGGCAATGGCTACTTGTATTTCCCTTAGCTTAGATACCACACACTTTTCTATTTCATTTCTAAACTGTGTGAGAGCTATGAATCAGCCCTGCTATGAATACAATCTAACAAAGAGGTGTCTGTTTTCTTATGGGGGAAAACATATGTCTTCCTACATCCTTCATGGTTTAATGTTAACAACACTGCCTAATGCCAATAAGGATCTATAGATAGATAGACAGATAGAGAGAGAGACATCTTTTGTAATTAAACATGATTACTTAAAACTTTTGCACCAACTCTTGCAAAAATTCTCCATCCATTGCTTAATATGGGCTTCTGCATATTGCTTATTTTTCAAAATGTAGAAAAAGATCTTAAAATATCAAACTATCTCTGTGCTTAGAGGATAATACTGTTTTCTCACTTCAGAGAATGTTGATCTCTAGAATATTTTTCATTACACGTCGGCTGAGTTAGACTTGGTGATGCTGTCTCTAACACCTGTAAATCAAAGGAAAGATGTGCAGGGTTGTGCTGCCCTGACACCTCATCTCTTCTCTGACGGTCAAATTTTCACCTGCTCGCTGTGTGAACACTGGTGGCTTGCTGAAAACACAACTGCTTGCAAGCTAAGTGCTAACCTGAGCTGGTCACAGATTCTGTGTCCTTTGAGCACTGGTTTGTCTCCTGGCTCTGAGTCACTTCTCTGGTCCTGATCCTGCACTGAGGCCATGCTGCAAGGATTTCAGTTCAGAACTAAGCCTGGATTGTCATTGGATCTACATCCCTTAAACAACTTACTTGTAGAAGTACGTGTAACATGCATTTTAGTAAATGTATTATAAACAAAAATTTAATAAAACCTCTCCTCTCTTTTGGAAATTACTTTAAAATATCATCATATATTAAGAACTTATTCACTTTCGTCTAATACAACTATTCATACACTAAAAATACTGGAATATAGCACTCTTATAAAATAGGTCTTTTTAACTGGATAAAATCAGCTGTCTGACCTAACCTGAAGTCATTGTAGTGAGGAGCCTTTCTTTCTTGTGAATAAGCCCTGGATGAATCGTGAGAAGAACTTTGCAAACACCTTCCCTCCTTCTCTCTCAGGCACACATATATACACAGACATACCCACCACTTCACTTTTTTTAAATGCAAATTTTATGGTGATTTAGGCTACAGGACTCATAACCCTAACCACTATGAAATGGGAGTTTGACATTCTGCCCTCTGTCCAGCCAATGCGTTATTTTTCATTACAGAATAAACTTACCAGATGTTTGGCCAAAATAATTTTATGTATACCTTTTTTAAAAATCTGCTGTTTTTATCTCATAAGGATATGTTACAGGCTGATAAACCCTGCTTTCTGAAGGCTTCCTACAGCCTTCTTTCACCTTGCAGATATAGTGCAACACTTCACAATCCCTTCTCTTACACTATGGCCATTCATTGAGAGATCTGCTTGTAGGGGCAAACAGCTTATTTCACTCCCTCTATACATGAAGTCTTTAATTTCTTCATGCAGAAAGGAAAAAATCTTGTCTTGAGCACAGTGGGACTCTTTAATGCAGAAACATCTGTCTACCAGAATTTAAATCAAGAACAAAGCTCATTTATAGCAAGTTTTACCAACACCAGCAGCAAGCGTACACTATGCTTCCTGTCAGTATGACCTTTATCTTCAACTAAGAGAGCAGCAAAACAAGAAAAGAACAAATATAACTTCCTAGAGAAGAGCACAGCATGTCCTGTTTCTGCAACACATTACACAAAAGGGCAGAATAAAAAGCCTTAAAGAAAGACATCACAAAAGCAGATTCCAGGGTAAGAACTGACGAAGATAAAGAAAATAGAACATTAAGCCTACCACACCCTCTAAAACATTGATTTATCTCTTTCAACAGCAGTTTTGGGACTTCCAGGAAGCTTGATGCCATTGTTTTGTGGTAAACATCAACCTCATCACAGCTCAATATCACTAGAAGATCTGTTGTTCTGGTGATTGTTGCCATTGTATAGGAAAACAAATGGGGAACTGAGGAAACCGGGACCTGGATCTATGCGGTCTCTGAAACAGAAGACAAGTGTTGAAAAAGGGGAAGTAAAGAAAAAGGTAGAGACACAAAAAGCCACAAAAATGTAACACAAGTCCCAAACACACAGGCAAGGAAAGGGGAAGCAGATAGGAGAAAAAAGATCTACACATACAAAGTTAATCTCCAATTCAGAATTTTCCTCTTTTACCATCTTTTTGGTGGTGGCAGGGCTTTTTTACTGGTAGTTTTCTTTTAAGCAGAAGGTGCTCCATGTTCAGCCTGACAGAGTATTGTTTTAATACTGTGCTTTAAAACAGGGAGACGTACTTCAGTAACAAAAGGCTATGTCATTAGCTCAATTAGGAGACAAAAGGCAAGAAGCTAAAACAATATAAAAGAGCCTACCAAGACATGTCCTGCTGTGGTTATTGTTTCTTTATTTGCAAATATACACAAGCTTCTGTGTACAACGATGCACATGAGTACCTGATGTACAGAAGCTCTACTTGCCAAGGCCACCTAACCCAACATCTGGTTCCCCATTTTCAACATTAGAGTACAAGATCCAATACTCCCTTATGGAAGCTCTCTTCGTCCTGATTTTGAGAGAAGTCACACTGAAGTTGTCACCTTCTTTCCTCTCATACCTGTGTAAACTCACTGGGGTTTATCCTGTTTATGACAGAATCTGAGTTTATATACCCTCAAAGCAATTAACACAAACCTTCTGTAGCTGAAGGGTCTGGGGGAGGAAATACGTTCACAAGACAAGGTTCCTAAGTAACCTTATTTCCAGAAGTACCACCAACTCAAAATTGCTCTTTGCCACAAACCCTTTGGCAGTTCTGGAAAAAAAAAAACCCTACCTTTTTAAGTATCAAATTATACATTGAGGACACTAACTTCAGGATGCTCTTCTTCTGGGTCTTGAGCCAGTGACTATTAAGTTCTACCTTTGATTATCACACTGCAGCCCCTTGGTCTTGGGAGGCACATAACTCAACTGCATGTGCTGAGCATCTTCTTAAGTGTACAAAATTGGGGCATTTTTAATTTCCCTCTGTTTTTCAGGTATAGCACCAGACACAGCCAGTCTCAAAGCTCTAGTCAGAACAGGTTCCTACAGAAAATTGAAAGCAATAGATTTACATTCAGCTGTAGCGAAAAAAATAAAAGCCCTTATACTGTGATAACCTTCACTTTTCGCACCTACTTAGTGTCAACACCTGAGGTTTTTGAAAAAGCAATGACTTGCTTTAATATTGCTGCAAAAGTAATTTATTTCTACATAAATGATTTATTTTAATTTTATTTCATATTATTCAACTCAAGCTGTTTCTAGTATATATCTATAATATATTGTGGGTAGAAAGAGAATCTCTGATGAACACATACTAGTGAGTTCTAGAAAGGCAGATAATTTCCTTCACTTAATAATAGTATTCTTTCCTCTTGGCTGCAGACTTTCATAACTAGCACCATGCCAAACATTCGAAGATTGGATTATGGCCTGTCGTACTTGATTATTTTTGTCAGCATGCTGACCCGGGGTGCCCTTTTCTTGTGTTGTTCCTTCTGTTTCCATTTTTCATGTCATCCAGCTTTTCATCTTGTCAATCAGCTTTTGACTTCCTGATTAAAGTGTCTGTCACAGGAGCAGCCTGGTCTCCAGTCAGTTGTTTAATTTGTTCCTCATGGCATCCAATTGAGTTATTCATCTGGCCCAGCTGTTCCCAAGTGCTTCCAGCATCACTTTTTCATGTGTTTGGGTTTAACCTCTATATCTATGTACAACAGTGTGAATTGTTCCATTCATTCTGTTGACTGTGGATTGCTTTGCCTTCGTCTAATGCCTTGACATTGCTAGGATGGCTGCTACTGTATTCTGCAGCTTAACCAGCTGAGAGAAAAGCAGTATTTCACCCTGGTGTTATGGTAACAAGCACAACTAAACAGACTAGTTCTCAAGTATTATAGCAGGCCCAATTTTTAACAATTAGGAAAGTGTAATGGAAAACTCTGCTCTCAGAGATTTGAACCCACCCAAAAAAATTATGTTGATGACGCTTGGCAGTAGGAGAGAAACACTACTTTGCCAGGAATTTTTAGCATTCACTTGAAATCAGTTCGCTTCATTATCATGAGGGATGTTTTCTCAGTGCCAAGTCTAGGCCTGGTATAACCCAGCCATAACTCCCAGTGACTTATGTGGGAGTTGTACAAGCTCACAGCAGGGCTAAATTTGGTGATCTGACTGAAATCATACAGGCATCCAGTTGGAACAATGGAGTTTAAATCAATTCACTGTCATCGCAGTAAAATGTTCAAATCTTGTTGTGTTGCTGTAATCACTGCTTTTCAGAGAGAATTAGGAGAGAAGGATTAGCATTAAATTCTGACTCTACTCCATGATTTTCTTCCCTCTGGAATAACAACTGACATGCCTCAGTTTCCCTACTGGATATAAGAATACACACATCACATCAAGCAAAGGAGCAATTGTTTATTAATAAGTCAAAGATGAAAAATGCTGAGTCGTATTATTTGTGATTACTGGAAGCTAATGAAATTGAGTACAATGCTGGAATAGTTATGAACTTTATATTATGTGGGAGGAAGTCATTTTCTGATAACCAACCTTAGTTTTTGACGGAAGTCAAGAAAAGTCCATGCTATAGGACATGTGTTGATTGTTTTAGAGTTTGGGAAGAATCTTTTTTTCCTCCTAACTGCTCTATTGTTTCATCTTTTTTTCCTGTCTTTTACTGCATCACAAAATGTTGTCATTTGGTAACGGCAAGATGACTTAATGACCTTTCTCATATAAGAAATTACCTGCTTCAATGTGAAAGCATATTGCATTTATGTAAGTTTCATCTGATAAAGGTGTAGAGTAGAAAATTTGATCCCAAGCTGGGTAGATTTTCAGCAGACTGCAGCTTTTTCCTTATTGTACTAACATTCATTTCTCCGCAGACACATCAAGACTAGAAATGCTGATTCCATACCACTGTGAAGTTTTAGTAGAGTTTTATATACCAGAAGAATGTTATTAAAACAATATTAACTCAGTCAAGTTCCTGCTGGATGCCTGTCTACATCATAAAACCTCTAGCTTGACTGGCACTCACTGGCACCCGTATAGGAACTCTCAGTGGGGAAGCCAAGGGCTGAATGGACTTGGGTCCTGAAGCGCCCTTTCATCCCCACAGGTGGTCCTTCCAGCTCAGAAGTGAGGTACGCTCTTGGAGCAGTACCATACCTGTTCTTGGGCTAAACAAATGACCTCATCTTTCATCACCTTCATGCTAAAACTTTTTAAGACTTACTCTTTTCTTTTTTTCTTTTTTTTTTTTAAATAAAGATTCTAAAGTTTTGTTAAGAAAACTGCATTCTTTACAGCTGTAAGTTTTACACTTCTTTAGAAAACAGAGGTACACAAAAGAGAGGATTGGGAAGTATCTCCAGCAGCATTTGGGGTCTAAAACATTCCTGCTTTTCTTATGCTTTCTCACTGACTTTGTAGAAGCAGCCACAGGACCCTTTCACAAAATGCAGTCTGGCTTTAATTACCCTTAAATGGCTTCCATCTTACTGGAGATTTGTTTGGGATGGACTATTTCTGAAAAACACTGCTCTGAAATGCATGCTATTTGGAATGATATTGTATGTTCTAACCTCAAAATATTTTAAGAATGGGTTAAAAAGTATGGCAGAACAGAGTGAAGATGTTGATTTGGCCTAGTAAATATGAGCTTTCTATTAGTATCTGAGACTCTCCTGGGTGCAAAAGTTGAAAAAGGAAGAGTTAGTTCTGCAAAATAAGCTGCATCCACATTGCATGGCCGCATGCAATGCACCTATCAAATTTCAGGCTGTGCAGTTAGTACTGCTGGAAACTTTGCCCTGAGTCCCCTGAATCTGGTCCCCTCTTATATTTTTCATGAGCATGACTCCTTCTTGGTTAGTCAAGAAAATAATTGCACAATGTCTCAAATCTGCCCTTCCCCCAGCTTCTTGTATCATAAAATAACTCCAGGCGCAATATGTTATGCAAGTCTGCAATCATCCCTCTAATTTCTTATAAAAGATATGACCTCGTTATCAATGAAGATATTTTTAACGTACTGATCATCTGAGCTAAAACCTCATGGATAGAAATGTAAAATACATTCCAATCTCTCTTAAAGCTCAACTCCACATTGGTTACACTCAATTCAAATTCTACATGGTTTTCTTTGCAGCCAAACCCAACCACACTACTTTCAAGATACATGAAATATGAGCTGAAATTTTGGGGTGCAGCCATAATCTTGAGAGGTTATGCTCCAAGGGGGGTGTGCTGACTTTACCAACACCTGAAAATGAAATTTCACTGGCAGGCGCATATTTATTGGGAAAATTCTAAATATTTGTACAGTATAATGCCCAAATCAGAATGAGCTATTCAATTGCGTTTCTGGTTCATAACCTGAGCTGATTCTCTTTACACATAAAGGATTAAGTATTTGTCAGATTGTGACACCTTTTGGTTTCTGTATTTATGCACTGTAATTCTAATCAGTTGGGAAGCCATTTTATTCTCAAAGCTCAACATGGACTGCAAAAGATGTATACTCATACTCTTTCACAGAGTTTTTACATTTATACTCTTTTTCTTTCAGTTTTTGGGGTATTTTCTGTTCTCAGCCTAAAAGAAAGGTCACTTCAAGTGATGCTACATATATTGTGCTCTTTATGTACCTAATAGTAGAGTGTCTATGCTCTAAGAAGACAGAAGATCTTCAGCCCTTCGTTCCTTTTATGTTTGATGTCTTCAAAAAGTGATTGAAATATCAATATGTTTACTGAACATAGAGGAAAAACTACTTCCCCCAGGGTGAAGTAACTGGGTTTAGGATGGCTTACAAGACACCTCCCCTATGGAAGAGGACGAGCTTCAGGGCACATATAAATATGCATCATATACACAGTCACCCTCCCAGCCAGAAGAAATGCATGTGTTTAACAAGCACATTACAAATGCAACCTGGTTTAGCTTCTGCTGCACAAACAACTCCTGCAATTAAGCAATGTTGATAGCCAATTAGCTCACATTTTTTTCACGTTGAAGGAGCAAATATGGGCAGGTATTTAACCCCTTTAGTGTCCTTGGGCCATCAGCATGCCTAACATTGTAGAAACTGTAATTGTAATTCTCTCAGATACAGCTTTTCTTGTTATATTAGGAGGTGATAAAACGAAACAGCACGATCGAATATTGAAAAGGCTGGATAACTTTATGAGTATTGCTACTACTAATAGCCACCTTATGTTTAAGTGAAATCTTTTGC